>JAZGTK010000780.1:0-51557 GCA_036877625.1 Ambastaia sidthimunki
AAAAAAAAAAACAGGAAAGACGCGCAGACAAACTGAAGGTTTTCGGTGAAGTGCTTCCGAGGTTTGGACAAAGCTCTCAAGCGCACAGAAGGGAGATTCAGGACACCATTCATTCAAGTGAAGACATTCACCGGGCAACTGCTCACACAGCTTTGCATTCAGATGCAGTTGAGGCGGCAGGGAACAGACGAGTGATCTGAAACAAAGAGCTTCTACACACAAACACTTCCACCACAACGATAGCAATACCAACGGTATGACTTAAGTGTTAAGATGCAGATAAACTTAAAGTGCATGAAGGCATAAAATAAGAGTGTAGCTTCTTAAGCACTGGTGATTGATGTTAATGTTGTTTCATGGAAGATTTTACAATTGGGTTGAAAGATTCAGACACCTGGTTACTACAGACTCCACAGGACGACATCATGTACTTTCACCACGCAGCCAACTGATGAGATTTCTGCAGAAGAGAGAAATTGCAGAGCCCCTCCCACCCCAAACTATTTTTCCCCAGATAACTTACAGCTGCACAGCAACACACATTTGTCCAAATAAAGCTGCACAGTTGCACAGCTTTTTCCAGCCACTTTAAATTTGGAGTCTGGAGCACAGTTGTGCAACAGCTAAAAAGGAGACCATTGCTTTACATTTGTAAAGCAACTTTCTAACCCTGCACAGTTGCACAGGGTATAGTGGCTGGAGACTTATACTTTAAATGCATAGCTTCAGTACAATCAACTCTCCTGCCTGACGAAGACTGCGGTTGACCGGGGGGATTTCACGGCGTACCTTCTGATAGGTCGTGTTCTTCACATGGCTTTGTAAGATTCTGCAAGACCAAAAATGGCAAAAGCAAGACACCTATGCCCCACCCCAACATACTATTGCCCAAGTAAAAACATCAAATCTAAGATCAGGGTTTCAAGATGAGGTAAACTTAATCTTATAAACACCAACTACAATTTAATGCATAGAGTATTACTACAGTTTAAAATTTGCTTTGCCTTTCCTCCTTTGACCCAAGCACAGCAGAACTGGACTTAACTCCCTTTCGACCTTGAAAAGAGTTGACATCAAGCACTGGCATCCAAGCTCTACAATACGCGCCAAGCTTTACATTCACACCTGAAAAAGCATAAAGAAATACCCAAGAAAGCCCCACACATACCCCAAGAAACAAATGCATACCAAAATATTTCAAATCACAACAAGCTATGCATTTATTAACTGAAAAAGGTGAACATTTACAGAGCGTACACTTAATACAAATTACACAACTACTTTGTAAAAGTGCTCATCCACCAGATTACATTTATAACAGTCTTTTAATGAAAATGGTTAGGAACAAATGGGCTTGTTTAGTGACCTTACGTGACCAAGAGTTGACTGATGTGAAAGCAAATCTTTACATATAAATGTTAGGATGACATCTTCACTTGTAAGCATTCAGGGACACTGCACACTGAAAAATGCAAAAGGGAGGAAAAAGCCTACACACATCCCTTTTCTAAAGACAATAACTAAACAATTAGCAGCTAATACAATTATTGCTGATACACTTAGCCATAAAATTGTATTCAAGTACAACACAATGACAGACAAAAGCAAATGAGTGCCATTTACATGAACACCTATTACTTGCCATTAGAAAAGATTAAAAGCGACCAGGCCTCTATTGAAGTAGCTTTGCTCCTTAAGTGGGGGATGGGGAGCAGATATTGGTTGGACCACCAGCCCTGTACTTTGAGGGTTTGCTTAAATCTGCAAGAGTCACAATTAAACATTTTTCCCCCCAGATCCACAAACCCCAAGGACAATATCTATACAACCAATATCAACATACTACTCAATAAGAAAATGTTGCCATATTAAATTTAAAGCTTCTCGTTCCATGCCATGTTACCCCAGACGAAATTGCTGGTCTAGCTGCCATGGAAAGCTTGCAACAGGGCCACTCATCACTTGCAGACATACTGGTGGTTCCTTCCCCCATACAGCAATATTCAAGCCATTGCCAACCTTAAAAAAAGCTGCTTTCACAAGCTGCAAAGTCTAGGAAAAGATTTGGGTTAACAGCCCACACCCCCCAACCCTAATGCCCATGACAACCCCCAACATTTAATAAGAGAAAAGTATATGGTTTACAATTGAGAAAGATGTTTAATACAAATCCAACAAAGTACCTTCCTAAATCCCATCAAACCAAAGACTTTCCTTGAAGCTTTTAAAGAATCTGTTCAGAGCAGTCAACAATTTCTAAAGGGTCCACAAAACGGCTTGGAATCCCTTTTGGTTCTATCGCCTCTAATGTGACCTGGGCCTGTGGGAAAGAGAACTCGAGAAACGCATTTGCCCCTCCCCTGCCCCCAAGAACCAGACACCAAACAGTGGTATACAATTCAAACTATTACGACTGCATTGAAAAAGTCTCTATTGTATGAATAATATTACTTTAACAGTATTGCATTTGTTTTTTATAATAAACGTTTTTACTTTTAAAATCAGGAACAGTTGCTCCTTTATAATTTTAACTCATGCACAAAGTCGACAAACTTTTACCGGCAGACAGCACGCAGCTGTCCTGGCACCACACGTTGCACTGACGCAGCGGATGTAGCAGTAGAAGTAGCCGTTTCACGTAGTGATGCAGGGGAACGTCAACGCCAAAATACCCTTCATACGTTGATTGCTTCTCAGGATAGACCTAATGGATTTAAAGCGGATACGAAGACGACTTTTCCACAAGCCAAAGCGAAGCGGGGGCGTGGTTGGAAAAGGACGGTCACCTCCACAGCACACTAACAGCACTCACAGACTTGGCCGACAACAGGACAGATGACACATTGGAATTTCAAACACTGTCACTCACCACGCCTGAAAAGGAAAAACAGATCTTCGCGAGCAAATATGTTCTTAAAAATTAAAACTACCGGAATCGTGATCTTTCACAATTGCACAGAATACCTCTACCCATACAAACCAAATCGTTTCCTCATGACTTAAGTAGCTATGGCGATGAACCCTGACACCCTGCTTGTGATCCCCTTTCTTTGCTGCCGGACACTCATCTTTGGCTTGCTCTGATCTAGACCCGCTGAGCTCCCTCTTGTGGTGAAAGTTGCTCTGACGCTACTCTGCCTTGTGGATCTCGACCCCCTCTGGATAATGCTGTTCTTCTCAGCTTGCCTCTGCTCCCTGTTCTGTGCCCTCTGATCCTCCCTGGTTCCCCTCTGGTCCTGCACGGCTGATTCTCCCTGCTCCTGGCCCTCTGCTGAAGCTTCTTCCATCCGTAGATACATCTAAGAACTAGGTCCTCACTGGATAAATTGAACTCAGTCCATTTCCTTTTTCCTCCATTGACTTTATCTTCCGTCTTCATAAATATTTTAAGACACAACAAAAAAACTATGCCACGTCGATCGTTACATAACAGAACTCAGTCCATAAAAGATCGCTTAGGTGCGTCATTGAAGCACTTGGGTCAGCTGAATTTTCGCTATTATTGTTTAAATACTTAAGCGTGGTCGACTATCAAGCGCACATAACTTCCTTCCAAACGCTCAAAAAAAATCTCTAGTCAAGGTGACTAAGATTTTAATAGCATTGTGCCCAATTATGGTAACTTCTTCCTGTGCTTTCCAGAAAAAAATATTTTACTTTAGGCTTGTTTTGCTCACAACTTTTAGATTAAAAGATACTTTAATCTGCCACACGCTCTTATTACAGACTTGTGTTTGGCTAAATATAACTTAAATGAAACAACGTCGCCTGAAACATTTGTCTTGCGCTGCCTCTCACTATGACGAAACTCGTTTTCGCCGCCGCCATTTTGTAATGGCGTTGCTTAAGTAGTCAAGATCAGAAATCAAAAATTCTGAAAGTAATTGCTAGTTTATCAAGTCTCATCTGAACAACGTCGATTAAATAATAGCATTTCTGTCACTAGCGTAGTTAAAACTGATATCATGGCCATACGTGGGCCGTTATTATTAGACTATCTGCCAGCTGGTTAAACGCGTAAGCAGTACAATATACGTCTGTTCCTCTGTATTAAACAAAAAAAATACGTTTACGGTCTTAGATATTAAGTCTTAAATCTTAGATATTGCTAACTAACGTTAGATATGACTATTTAGGCACGCTTGGTTCTATAAAGAAATTCGCTGAATCACTAAAGTATACATAAAACACTAAAATTCACTACTTAAAGTGAAAAGTAAAGTAAAAACAAAACCTATGTTGTTAAATCTTCGTCAAACAACAAAAAACGGCTAATAAAAATACAAGAGCACATCATCAAGTAACTATACTACCCCTTCCTGCGCGCCTCGCCCCGTTGTTCTAAGCGTTGTTGTTGGGCTAGTCTTTATACACTGCAGTGACACGGTCATCGTCAGAATGTTCCGCCGTGTGATAAAAAAATAGTTCCCAAAAACATGGTTTAGATGAGTAATTTAAGAATAAAATAGCACATTTATAGTCGTAATTATGTGTGTAAACGAAAACAAATTGAATCGTTTCGTGACATGATTATTTAAGCAATAAAAGCTATATAGTTGACCGAAAGACAAACACCTCATATAAAAACCACCTAAATGAATTACAAAACATGACATGTCATAAAATGTAAAGACTTTTACCTTTAGGAAACTTTTAGCAAAAGGAATTAATATTAAACTACTTAATATACTTTCTATTTCTGACTTGTACACTCATTGGTCACCATTGCCCACAGAGTGAGTCATCACGTAAGTTCTTTTCAAACTACAACATCAGTGACGTCAGAAGCCCAGAGCGGAGGAATACAAAGTATATGACACTAACCCCTCATTCGATCCGGTCCAAACCGGTTTTAGAGCTCGGATCTACTTTTCTGTTTACTGCAGTGTCACAACGCGCATGCGTGGAAAGTTTTCATTACAAAAAAAACTGTTGGATCGAGTAACAAAATTACCAGAATGTTCTAGTTTATTCTAGACAGAAGTTAGTTTCTTAAAAGCCAGTCAATCAAAGTATACATTTTACAATGCTTAATAAGTAGCCTCATCAAGATGAATCAAGTGCTTTCATCAAACAACTTCAGTTTGATAAAACCATACGGTACTTTCCCACGTTTCAGTGTCGCTATAGATAAAAGCAACTGCTACATACGAAACAGAGTGCTAATATAATTCAATTTGATTTTAATAGTTAGTAAGAAACTGGAAGGGGACAGTTGTTTGCCACGTTGAGAGGGTGGGTGTGGGGCGAGTGAAACGAGACCTCCAGCACGTCTCTGGCATTTGTGCTGACTGTTGTCTATGGAAGGGGGATGGGTAGAACAGAAATACACTGCATTTCAATACAGTAACTAGGGTTAATGACTTGGTGTTTGTTATAACACGCATATTATAACCTGCTGTTATAACAAGTATAGTGACACATGCATTAGATGCACGCCAAACAACCTTGTTGAACCGTCTCACATTAAATTTATTTAGATTATGAATACACTCGCTTATGTATAAGATTCCACGGATGGTGAAAGTGAAATGACCATTAAAACTGATTTATTTTGAAGCATAAGGGCATGGGCAATGCGGAAATTCACGACTTTCTTTTAGCAGCTGTCCAAAACAAACTGGTCACGTTGTTTGCCTGTTCAATTTACGAAAATAGGTAGCAGATTCGTTGTAATCGAGGTACGCGTCTAATAATGTAGATATTATTCCATTCATTATTTTTAATGTACACCAACGTGCTACACAGCGTCACAACACGATGCGTTGCAATTAAATACAACGATTAATTTACTGAAACAACTAGAGAAAGTGTGGAAAGATTCTGGATTATTTTGAAAGTTAGATGTCTGCTTGGGGCCGGCATTTCATAAAGTTACCCACAAGATGGCACCACATTTACATTCCATACTGTTCAAAAGCTCCAGTTACTTCTGAATATACTAACAGACATTCTAGTTGACTGAGTTAATCAAAACCTTTACAGATCTTTTCAGTCAATGAATGAATGGATCAGATTGAAGTTGATAGTTTCCACTTAATCAGCTATCACCTAAATGGCAATTTTAGGTTTGTTTTCAAAAGTCTTTTGATAGATTTAAGTTCTATAGACCCATTGTGTGATAGAGATGGTACTTACAAAATATATTTCATATTATATTAATATACAATCTATATTATTTTTACTAAAATAATTTTCTTTCTACATGTAAAGGATTACGGTGTTTACACAGTATATTTGTCTATAGAAATATAACCTTTTAAACATTTCTATTAACATACAAGTTTCTGTGATTGAAAATAGTGGTCTTGCCTTTTCGCAATATACTATTATGCCAGCTAATAAGTGACTAGCATTATTATTAGGAGATATGGGCTACTTGTATACAGACAAAAAGACAAAAATGACACAATCTCTTTTAGTCTCCTTATTGTCATATGTTAAAAGTTTAATGTTATTTATGCCATTAAAAGTGTAAAAAACATTAAAATATATTTAGATGATAAAACAGTTCTATAATAAAGTTAAAAGACTTAATTTCTATATTTGTTAATATGACTAAACCAGAGATTTATTCTCATTAAGAAATATTAAAATAAAGTCACCCCACTGGTGATGTAACTGAGCAACCTTATTCATTTACTTCCATTCTGTGTGCGTGTAATCCATAGACCATGATATGCAATGTCCTTTCACCAAAGCCTGATCAATTGTATTCAACCTGTTTTCTCTCTATGAGGGCGTGCTTTCATTCAGTTCAATGCAGAGTCATTACATCAGAGTCAGATGGATATTGGGTGATGGAATGCCCTGGCAACATTAGACTCGTTTCACTTCTGCTGTTCTATCTGGTGAAGAAACACCTGGTGGTTTAAAGTGATATTTCTTCAGAAGATAAAGAATCTTTACAAGAATTATAATAAATTAGCACAGCACAATACTAATAGTCAGCAATACAGTACTGGCAGGCTTTAGATTCCACTGCAATAAGACATGGAAAGATATTTTACACCAGTGCATGGTTCCTCCGAGGATGAGGTTAAAACTAACAAACATTACCAACCCATATCTCATCGACATCCTCACAACCACCATTACCATCACAGCCAGTACCATGACCATGGATCACACAGGTATGTGCCTGAACTCTTTTATATAACAATGTGTAATGTGTTATACATATTTTGCGTTAATCTTGAATAAAATTCTTTCTTCCTGATTGTCTGCTTACTGCAGCTGTAATTAACTGAAGCATAAGTATAAGCATAAGTCTAATAGTGTTTAACATTGTTTAACAGAAAAACATTAATATTAAATTTTCTATACATTACCTATTTCATGTTTTCATAAAGGATAACTCAGAAATAATATCATTCAAATAGAAGCTAATACTTCTTTTGTAACTAAGTCATTATATGGCAAGAAGATTTCACACAGTAACATGAATTTCATTCTAGTGATTCTTATATAACTCCTCTTGCATCAGTCACAGCTCTTCAAGCAGTCATGGGAAACACAGTGATAGCCAAGAGCACCATCACCATGGCAACCGGCATTACCTTTATCATCACGGACACCCCAAAGTGGCTGAAGATCACAGCTACAATAAAACATCTTCTTCCAGCCTGTCTTCCTCCTCTTCTCCTACTTCATCTGCCTCCTGGACGTCAGAGCCCAGCCTTGATGATGAGACGTACCTCATGTACAATAAACCCCAACATTCCCTGTCATGCTCCAACATCTCAGAGGTTCGGATGAAAATTCTTGAGGACCTTGAATTTGATCACAGAGATCCATTACATTCTCAAAATCAGAGGCAGAGCCACAGCCTAGAACACTCCGACCAACTGCTTCCCAGCTCTCAGCATAGACAGGCACCAAAACTCTGCCGGGGCCACAGCAAAAGTGAAGAAGGACTTCAGCAAAATATGCACAAAGATTCAGAAGGATCGTACCCAATAGAGCATGGCACACTGTACAAGACTGCAAGCCTAGGAAATAGCCTCACTTTAAGTGGCAATGTTGAAAACACACTAGGAGGCAGAAGGGCACCCAAGAAGGCTGTATCATCTATTCAGTTGCCCAGCAAAGGCATTTTGAAAAACAAAGATGAAGGTCAGAACAGAGGTAACTTCAGGAAGTCAAAGTCAATGGAAGTGCTCTCCACAATGGTACATGTTACAGAAACATCTAAGCAGAGCAACAAGCAAGGTGCAAAGAATAACATTTTAAAAGGGAAACTTCAGTTCTCTGCATTTTTAGATGAGATCACCAAACAGGTAATAAGTCCCTCCACACTGAGCTCACTTGGTGTAAGCTCACCAACAACCCCAAAATCTCCCAATGAGGATTGCAAGCAGTATGCTAACAAGCTAAAGAAGGAAAGTGTTGTGCCATTACCAAAACAGCAGCCCGTCAGAACTGAAAGACCAGATTTAGGGAAGACTGGTACTGATTCCAGCTTATGTTCGCTATCACTTAAGAAATCCCATTCAGGTAAGCAGCACCACAACTATTATCACAACCGAAACCCTACCAGCCCTCCACCCACGCAACCCTGCCATCCTGCTAAAGCTGAAAGACGAGGAGCCACCTCAGATAAACAGCATCACAGGCAATATTCTCAGTTGCTCACTGATGGTACCAGCACCAGCCCAGAGCCAATGCAACCCCACATCTCTAAACACAAAGAACGCCATCAAAGTACCCACAGCCCAGCACGGCATTACCATACTAAACAGGAGCACAAGAGCCCCTCACATCCTCCTTACCGAACTCCAGGGTCATCCACTAGTGCCAGCTCAGAGAAAAGTAACAAGTCCAAGCACATGGGACACAGGAAGCACTCCAGAGCACACAAGGTAAGTTTATATATATTTTTATTTTTTTTATTTTTGCTCCTTTGATTTTGCTTATTACATTATAATCAATATCATAAAGTAATTGTAATTTGTTTTAACCAATTAAAATCACAGTTTGTACAAATTTGTATAAAATACAATTACAAATAAAAATAAATTTTTGACATTAAAGAGCTAATTCATTTCAGTTTGTCCAGAAAAATGATATCATGCTTTCATAAAATAAAACATGTAAAACATCCATATTACTATGACACAATAATTAAACTATATTTAATACATATAATATTTGAATAGTCTATTATTAAATAATTAAAATTATTATTAAAATTGCTTATTGTTTGCAACTTTCTTCGGGCTCTGTTGACCAATTTAATTAGTTTTTGTCTCTGTAGTTCCCCAGTGGTCTTTAGGAAAAGATACAAGATACAAACAAACATTCTTTGATTGGGATGTTTAACGAATCTCAATGTGTTTAATGAATTAAAAGATGTGTTTGTCTTATTATTGAAAGCAAGTAACAAATATAATGATAATGCTATGCTAGGCTTAACCTCTAGGCAGTAACAGGAGGGAGACCCTTCATCTCCTGATTAACTCAATTGAACCAGATGAGCGATCGATGCAGAAATAGCTTTTTCATGGAGCATATCACTTTAAAAATCTATTTTCTATTCCGCTCTTTCTACCCCCTCTCTCTCTCCTGACCCTACAGGATTCAGTCAGTGCTGTGGACACAGTTCAGTAAGTGGTTTTCCCCTTTTTTCTGGTTGGTTATTTCAGAGTATCGATTTTGTCATTCCACTCATTCCAGAGTTTTCCCCCCTTTACTCTGTTCTATTTCCCCACAAATCTGTCATTCAGCCCAGGCCACATTGATTGCTACTATTTTTTATCTGTCTCATCAATACACAACCAGAGCAGCATATTGATTAAGCTTTTTTATAACATAATGATTGTAAGAAATAATGCATAGTTTTCCTCCCACCATGGATAAATGAATACACATATAATGCGATGCAGGTTATTGGAGCAGTACAACAAAGAGTTGCATGAGAACCTGCTGCAGATGGTGTCTTGCATTGAGAACATGGAGGCAGAACTGCAGTGTACCAAGACAGAGTTATCCAGCTTCAAAGAGAAACACAGAAGGTTGGCATTAATGCAGAGACTTGAGATTTTTAATTAGGGCTGTTAATTGATTAAATTATAGCCAAATTAATTACATGGCGTGCCGATTAACTGCATCAATATTTGCTTACAAAAATCCTTTAAGAAAGATAATTAAAAGACATTGAATTATTTTGATGAAAACATTGATTATGCTGTACAGATTATGTGTATGAGTCTGGTATTGTAAAACTATATTGTTTCATAGACACGTTCCTCTAAACGGATAATCACAAAAAAAACACAAGCTTAAAAGTAATACCAACTTATCACCCTTGTTGTCTAATGTGTCATTCACAGGCTTCAGGAAAGTTATTCTGTTTCTCAGCAGGCAAACAGTGTCCTGGAGCAGAAACTCAAATCGATGGTAACGTTAACACTTGAACATTAAAACAGATGATTGATACACAATAACAGTATTTTATCAATGAGCTCATTAATGTTGCCTTATAAGTGTAAATCCTGTCCTGTACATAACCACATGTTAGATATGATCCAATTTTTCTTAACTTCTTACCCTGCGTTTGGCTCTTAAAAGCAATTGCTGAAATTTAACTGCCACTTGTGTTACATCTAATAATATGTTTTAATAGGTGGACAGCTCGGACTCAGAAAGGAAGGTCCTTACGCAGAGAGTTGTGGATCTGACCCAACAGCTGGACACTGCTCAGAAGATCATCAGCTCTTTGGAAAACATCAGTGTAAGTACAATAAGTAGACAAATACAATATACATAATTGCCCAAATAATAAACTTCTGAGAGTATTTATTGATGTATGGTCACAGTACACAAAAAAACAAAGTATCCGGCCACATAATCACAACTTTAAACTCACGCCCACAAATCATTTATAGAAGTGCTACTGGGTGAACACTATGTCATATAATCAATAGCCAAGTTAAGTTATGGTGACAAATTTTAATTTTGTTCTCTTTAGGTTTCATCACTGATAAAAGAGTTGTTAAAAAAGCCTTTTGACTTACGAGAAACCCTGACAAACGTCTCATATCCTCAAACATTTCTGGACAAACATGACACTGACCAATCAGACAGTGCTGAACAGCCCAAAAGCAACCAATCAACTGGTGGAAAGATGGAAGAGAGTGTGTTCGAATGGCCCCAGACTGGATGTTCAGATCCTAGGCAACAGCTTGCTGCAGCATTTGTACCATGGAAACCTGATCACGATCCGTGGGTGGAGTTAGAGCCACCCAAGAAAAAAGAAAGTGACTCACAACTTCCTCTGTCTGTTGCTGATGGATTGCCAATCTACAAAGCGATGGCAGATGCAAAGTCCCCAACTCATCAAGCACATCAATTTGGCATGAACACAGAGATGAACATTGTTGCCATGCCAACCTACAGAGACATTGATGTTCCCCCAAATCCATATAATCTGTGTAATCTAAACAAAATAATAACCAATAGCCAGGCAGGTGGGGATTTAAGAGAAGAGGGGTCTCTCACAGTGAGGAAAGACCCCAATGATTTCACCTATCTCACAGCACAGAGAGTGCTGGATAATTTTTTGAGCCAAATTCCTCCACCAGCACATGGAGGAGAGGTGAAAGATAGTTTGGAGGCAGTGATGGGAACCAGGAAAGTAGCAGAAAGAAATTAGAAGACATTAAATATGTGGTTTCTTTTTTCCAGTAAAGTTTTTTCTTCTTCTACCTGTAGTTCAAAAAATTTGTGAGAATCAAGTATATTTGTATGACTGAAACATACTTTGCTATACCTGTTACATGTAACTTTTCTTCAATGTTTATTGTTAAATGTTTAGCTAACATTCTGATGATTTTTCACAACAACGTTTGCTGTCAAAAGCTACTTGAAAAAGTCATATAGTGCACCTCCCGGATTCATTTATGCGTCACTGTAAAAATGAAACTGAAGAGTGACTAAAATGTTTGTAAAATATGTAAATGAATTCTTATCCTCAGTTAATTATCTTAATTTGTCACTCAAAAGTACAAATGAACATTTAGAGATGTTTTGATTGTTGTGTAATCTAGATGTTTTACTAGTAGAATGTAATTTCTAGTGTCTGGTATGATGCATATAATACATTCACTTCATTTCTTTTTAATTTAATTTATAGAAGAGAACAGTGCATAAACAGCAATATATTAAAGTCTATTAAAGTCTTGAATGTGAATCTGCTCCATGTTTGGGAATCTTATTCACCAGTATGAGAAACTGAAGTTTTTTACATGTTTTTCAGGGTCAATATTTGCTCTCTGAAATAATAATAATAAATAACTCAATAAACTTGCTGCTAAAATACATTATAAATGTTTATCCAGTATAATATGTAATATTACAGCTCTCCACTGTTTCAAGTTTTAGAATCAATGCGTTTACTTCATGTTTAGTGTTTTCAGAACTGATTTTATCGACTTATTTCCATGAAAAATCAATTCATATCTACTGCACATTATATAACACCAACCTGAATGCAATTGCACCAAACAATAAACCCATCACTAGTTAGGCCTAGAATAAAATATCATGAAATGTTTTTAATATGTTTTTAATGTGTGTGATATCTTCATCACTTAGCAAATCTATTGTTCAATGATGAGCCTGCTGGACATCCAGGCTTCAGGGTTGAAATAAGTCTTATATTTACTTTTTACCTGTTACCACAGTCCAATATCTGGTCAAACCCCTCCCTCACTTCTTCTGAACTTGTTGACCAAGGGCAGGTTTACTTAGAGGACGCTGGCCTGGATTCTCATTGGTGGAGTTGGTCTAATAGGATCAGACATAAGGACAGAAGATAATGACACTCAAGACATAATATTCTATATCATATTTGTAAGCCCTAACCAAAATGGCTGCCAAACTGTAGGAGGCATATTGAAGGATCAGGGTCTTAAAAAGGGCACTCAAAATTCTTGGAGGTAATGATTTTGAACTTAAACTAAAATTGAATGATCTTAGAGATGACCCAATATTTTCTTTCAATCAGCACATTTGTGTTTTATGTGCATTTGCATTATTTGAAACTGTTTGGTGGTTTTATTTGGATATTTTGTTGAGATTTGATCCTAAAAGCTTATTCCTGATTGTTGGAATTAACAGGGAATGATGGACTATTGGTATTGATGGAATGTTTCAGTATTTGCTCAACTACAGGCTTTTACAGCTCTGACTTTTATTAAATCCCTTATTTTGATCTATAATTCTCCTTTCTCTCTAACCACCTTTTAAAAAATATCATTTAAGCAGCATGGCATTGTTGAAACGAAAGTTCCCCTTCCAAAAGAGGGTGCGTCTGGCCCAGGGTCTCTGGCTGCTTTCTTGGGTAGCTATGTTCTGTGGAGCCATCACCTTTGCAATAGGAGTCTTTCTCAAAACTGAGCTACATCGCAGATCAGAGGTAATTCTGAACATATTTCTTATTAAGTAGAAATGTTTAAACAGCACAGAAATATAATTTACATAACTCTACATGCAAAGTATTGTGAGACTGGCATTGTGTGATGTTTAGATGTATTTTCTTTGTGAAAGGTGCATTTGTATCAAATTGTCTACTTAATGTAAATCAGCACTGTGGTAATACCACTCATGCTTAGCTGTCTTTCATTTGCCTTGTAAAATGTGTCCCATTATATGTTCCAGATTCTATGTGATCATAGCCAAAACTCGGTGGAAAAAAAACATTAATCATTCTGTGCATGATTTATGAGTCACATGGAAAGTCAAAAGGGTCAAGAATCTGTATAACAGGTTTCACCATACCTTGTGTATTTATAAGATCTTTCTCAGTGTTTTGCATAAATGCAAAGTGGTCTAATGGTGTGGGTCTGTTTATGTATTTTTGACATTCAAGTCATTCTAACTTTGTACAAAGCATTTAAATATTGTTTAGTTTTCATAATTAGGCCACAGTAAATAATTATATGCTATTATGTACTCTTTATACTGTCAACACAAATGTAACAGGCCTAATCTTTGTCTTGTCAAGAGGAATAATCTCACATAATCCTGAGGATTGGCACTCAGGTAAGGTCTCTACTGAGCACCAACAACTGAGCTAATATCCATAAAGACAAAGTCGACAAAGTTTTGCAATAAAACCTGAACATTGAGGATCATAAAAAAGAGTGTATCTTTTCAAAAGGTGCTGTATAACAAGGATGTATATGATCAACAGTATCTAGTGCAATTATGTATGGATATTTGCTGGCCACATTTGTGAAAATAAGGAAGAACAATTTTTCTCATATTGATTTGATTTATTGTTCAGTTCTTGACCGTGAACCAAGATCCTGGTTCAGGGGTCAAATGAACACATCTGCCTTGGGCAAAGAAAGATTATAGGTGGTATAGGAAAATTGATGTTTGTCTGTGGCCTTTGGCATCAAACACATCCACATAACTGCTGAAGACTGAAGGAGGTGAGAAACATTTGTTCTACTGGTATTTGATCACTACTCAACCTCTTTGCAGGTGATGTACAGCACGGACATCCACATTGTGCCAAATCTGCTGATGGCAGTGGGGCTGGCGTCAGTGGGCATCAATATCTGTGCTGGTAAAGTCTGCCAGGACTCACTGGAACCCTCACGCTTCCCGCGCTGGAAGATGTTCCTTCCTCCATTCTTCTGCATCTCTGTCTTCTTCACCTCTTTGCTGCTGGTGGCCATGATTCTGAGTTACGCCCTCCAGCCCAGCCTGGAGGAGTCGCTGAAAATTGGGCTAAAGAACGGCATCCGTTTCTACAAGGTTGTGTGAGAGAGACTGAAGGAACCATGGAAAAATAAACAGTTATTTAATCATCCGTTGCCAGATGTTAAAACAGAAGTGTTTATAATTTTATGAGGTATGAGAAACTGAATGATTCATGATCATTCTGATCATCATACTGATCTGCCAAAATCAAAAGAATTAAATGCATTGTTTTTCAATTCAAAGTTTTTAAATTATACTTAAATTTCACTGTCAGATATGCCGTTTAATGAACTGTGCARTACAGTAGATATCTGATAAGACTGATTTTACAGGATACAGACACACCAGGCCGTTGCTTCCAGAAGGAGACTATTGATCGTTTACAGATGGAGTTCCAGTGCTGTGGCAATAATAACTTTAGGGACTGGTTTGAGGTGCAGTGGATCAGCAATCGCTACCTAGACTTTACATCCCAAGAAGTGAAAGAGTGAGTAAAATATCAACGATAAACTGCACTTCTTTATGCACTTACTTATATTGTTACATCTGCACTCTCCCCTGAATGAAGGGGAGACTTATCAGTAGTTGTTTAAAACATTGTGAGTTACAAGATTGATGAGAATTCAGAATGTCACGTAATAAAACAGGCTGTTAACATCAGTGCACAAAAGCAAACCCCTAATACGCACAAGCCAATTATGTGAGTGTGCATGAAGCTGGTGGATTGAACAGGAAGTCAATACAAGACAAACAGGAGAAATAAACTCAAGCAAAAATCAATAAGGGGGCACTACAGCTGTGAAATTTTATGAAAATAGTCCCATACTTTGTAATAAGTTTTAAGCATAATATCGATCACCCTTTTTCCAATTCAGTCGCATCAAGAGTAACGTGGACGGTCGCTACCTGGTGGACGGGGTTCCATTCAGCTGCTGTAACCCCGCCTCCCCTCGGCCCTGCATCCAATACAATCTACTGGACAACTCTGCCCATTACAACTATGAGTATCAGACTGAGGAGCTGAACCTGTACAATCGAGGCTGCCGTCAAGCTCTGGTCAACTACTACATGGGTTTAATGAACACAATCGGCCCTTGTGTGATTTCTGTTTTCCTTCTCCAGGTATGAGCTGTCACATTACAGACATGCCGTAATATGTCATGTGATAAGTTGTGTCAGGTGCCTCAGATGTATGAGGTAACAAGTACAAATCAATAAGCCAACATTACAAGACTGTGTTGCACAGAGCCCCAAATAACTACATCATCACGCTTTAACCTTGAACGACACATTGTATAATCCAATGCGCTTAACACATCGAACCGCTTCACAAACCCGTCATTCAGTAAATATTGATGTGCTTCCGGAACGGCTGACAATGTAGCAGTGAACTCAATGGTGTCAATATTCATTATTTAAGTATTAAAATAACTACATCACGCTCTCTGCTTTTATAACAGTTAGGCCCTGAGCTTTTGTAACACTACTCATGACTCATTGTTTTTCATTATGCTACACTGACAGTCAACAAACAAGATCAGTTCTAGTTCTACCAGAAGAAATCACTTGATTTGCATTTGATAGAATTTAACATAGTATGATTTTTCAGATCACAAATTATTAGCTGTAGTGCACAATTTTTTTATTACAGCCATATAAAATTATACAGTAAACAAAATTAATTTCATTTACTGCAGGTTTCATTTACCTGGAGATATTTTTAAAAATTTAGGAAAACTTGAAAAATCGGATTTGAACTTTGACCTCTGATCTTTATTTGGCCCGTAGATGACTGTGCTGGTGAGTGTGCGCTATCTGCAGACCTCAATGGAGGGTGTGATGGGACAGGAGAATGTGGAGATCGAGACAGAAGGCTACATACTGGAGAAGGGGGTAAAGGAGACAGTGTTGGAGACAAAAGACAAAGTGATGAAATTCTTCCAGTTCGCTCAGGTGGGCGATGCATCTGCTTCAGGGATGGATCCTGAGTCAGCAGCTGCAGTCTCTGCCCCTCCAGCTAAATGACTTGTAAAAGTGTAATTGTTTGTAATGAGTGCTTATATGGGTGTCTCTTCTGGCCCTTTATCATCCAGAACTGGCATAAATATTCATCATTATTACATAACACTGTTACTTCATTAGGTTAGATGACATTATACATGTAGGCTTCCCAGATATTTGAGGTAAAAAGCAGTAATTTCTCAAAATCCTAATAAACAAAATTTTTTCTATGCAATTACTGACAAAGGAAAAGACATTTAAGTCATGTTAAAAATCAAACGTAACATATAATTACTTAATTATCCAATTACATTGTACAGGACATCACATGCTGTTTGTAGAAGTGTTTTCTGCTTTATGCTTTGCTTAAATAAAATGTAGAAAGCTAAATTCTCTGATGATGTATGAGACAAATAAATATTTAAGATTTTAACTGATCTGTGGTGTGACATTGTTGTTTTATCATTGTCGTTATGGATAAGATTTCTTATCTATAGCAGAACTGGACTATAAGAACTATGAGCAGAACTAGGAAGCTGCACTGCTCAAGAACTGAGAGAGAGAGAGAGAGAGAGAGAGACGGATGAATAGGATTATGCTGAATGATTACGGCAGGCCATTTTGTTAAGTGTCCTATTTTGACGCCTCTTTAAACCTCTTTATCTCTTTGATGATGGTTTAAACTTTTGCTGCCAACACGTGAAATTAAACTGACCCACAATCAGTTATGCATTCAATTATTTTTTTAGAGAAGTGACGCGCCATTAATGACATTAATCACAAACTACTTGTGGATCTGCTACACTGGCCAACCACCAGATGGCACTAAACACCCTCTAATTTATCCTGTCACTTTCTTTTATGTTTAAAAACTCTAATCCAAAACTTCACTAAAAGTTTGCACAACTTTAATAGAAAACGTTATGTATCATATTTTACTTTTTTTATGAGTATTTTAACCTAGCGTCATGTCAGCCCAGACAGCAGTTTTGGGCATAACAGACCCTTACGGTGTTTGTTGACATCTTATATATTTGCCCCAAAACTACTGTCTAGCGTCCGTGTAGGTAGCTCGCTATGTTTTAAAACACAGCTCCACTGTTGCGGTTTTGCTGTGTGGAAACACAAACGTCACGGGTGTGATGCAGACATGCGGGCGACCAGAGGGGAAGAGACTCATGCAATGCGACTCTAGATTCCGGTGTGGTTCAAAGTGTGACTAATGTGACAGAAGGAAGGGAAAAGCATATAAATCAAACATGTTAACAGTTAAACGGTTTAACAGTCTACTGCCTAGAGATGTGATAGTCATGTATTATGTTTTAAAAGTCTATTATTTAAAGTAAAACTATTTAACGTTTTTCTTTGGCAAATAAAAGTGAAGAGATACCAGGAAGATGGACGCAAACTTTACGGAAATATTAGAAGAATTTATGGGAAGTGCACTTGTTACATGGGTATGTGTCTTTGATAGAAAATAAATTGTATTTGGATAATAGTGTTTTTTTTTGTCAAATGTTTTGTAAACTTCACAAACCCGTTTGTGCAGCTATAAATCACGTTCAGTAGTTTGTTTGATCAGTTCATGTTCCGCACTGTTCATCTGATCGTTGTTATAAACGTAAAAACATTATTTATTCAGTTAAGCTGTTTATAATTATTTGGGACAAAACAACGAGTTTAAAGACAATCAAGTTTATAATTTAATTCGGTTTCACGTGTTATACATGAACAATAAAGACATTCGGAACATAGCACAACGGTTTTAGTTGTTTTTTTCAGTTTCAGTTTTTATCTGGATGTAAGTGAGGTATTTTTTTTATTTTCTGTAAGGTGCATCTCTTTGAGGGTATTGTCGACCAGGAGGAGAATGGACCATTTTCTGAGCAGTACATGGAAGTAAACTCTAAATCCCAGAATGCATTGAGGCAGTACCTGAAGCTTACCAATGGAGTCTACCTCAATGAAGTCTTAAGAATCATGTAAGACAAAAATATTGTTTTAAAATATAGACAAATATTTAGATTTTCCATGTGTTTTTGATTAAACATCTTTTAATGATCAACTCAATGCAGATATTTCAACAATGACTCAGCTAATGCCAGCATTTTTTGTTTTGTTTGTTGTTTTAAATCAGTGATCCCAATCCAAAGTTAGAGCAAATTTACCATAACGTGGGTGACGACAATATTTGCAGAGTTCAGAACTTTTCCATCCTCAATCGACACCTGAGATCATACTATCAGGTACTGAACTATACAGAATGTCATTGTTTCTGAAGCTAAACTGGGGGAACATGGCACCAGACACACTAAGGTCATGGTATAAATTCCCAAGAAACACAAACTGACCACTTATTTCTCTGTGAGTTGCTTTGAATGAAATTGCCTGCCAAATGCATACATACAAAATGTCTCATTTAAGTGGTTATTAATCTAAGGATGAATACAGATGCTTTAATAGATAATTTTAAGGAAACTTAAAGTTCCACAAATATGTAATTGGATTCTTTACATAAACATTTACAACCAAAATGCTGCCGGTACATCTGTTGGTTAAGACCAGATTAGGATGGATTAGGATTAAGACAGAAGTTAAATTAGCATTAGAATGGACAGCATTTTGATAAACATACTGCTCTTAAGCTGTAGAACATATTAGCCATAAGCTTTTTTATAAGGTTTTTTTTTGTGACTGTGGTTTCACTTCCTGTTTCAAGTGTCCTACTTTGGACATGTTTTTGTCACTGTAATGCAACCTGTTTGGCACAAGTTTAGGATAGGTAGAAAACAAGCTCATTATAATTTCAAGCAAAGTAAATCTACTGTATGTAATTTGATATGACAAAATACATACTTTACACACTGGACTGAGTTGTGTGGAAGTGTATGAACACTTAAAGCAACAATAAAGATATGTTAAACATTAATTTGTTAGATTGTTTTTAGCCATGCATTTGAATTAGGTTTAGTTATATCTTAAATCTTCCTTATCATGTAAATGGCTGTCACACAAAAAGCTTACATTAGCAAATCAGATTTTAGCAAAACACTAAATTGTGACCTTTCTATTTATAGTGTTGACCTGTAATTATGTTTTTGAGTTTAGCTGTTTTTCCTCATTTTGAACCACTTTAACCCATAAACAGTTTAATGCACTGAAGTAAAAAATAAAATTTCATCTTTCTAATTGTATTATGAATATGTTTCTACTCCACTCTGTTGCAGTGTTATAATTATTTAAATGTAGGCTGAGGCTGTTTATACTTTACTGCATTAAACTCTTAATGTGTTTTCTGGGTCAATACGACTCAGAATGGTAGAGCGGGTAATGAATGAATGAATTGTGTGTCCAATTGCACAGCAGTTGTATTAATTTTAAAGAGACTAGCAGATTAATAGCTATACTGTGTACGTATTTCAATTGTGTACTGCAGATATTTATGGTGTGAGGACATATTAAGAGGAAGTAGCGTGAGTGTGACCACTGACTTTGATAACAGACCACAGTTTTATTTTTATTGTACCATAGAATTACATGGTGTTCTTTGACTTAGCCCTGCAGTCACTTAGTACCATAATATATATACATTTACCATAGTATATTATCTGATACCTTCACTGTACAGGTACTGCCATAGTGATTTTTTTTATTTTACAAGGGTCATAAAATTACTACTGTTGCCACAGCAATAACATTAGTTATTATTAATACTAAATGAGTTGGCAGTTGCTGCAAATTATTAAGCATTATTCTCAGATTTCCTGTTTGCTTTTACAGTAAAAATAGGCTGTATTAGCACCACTTTACTCATGACTATATATAAGAGTGTATAACTTTATTCATTAACATTAAATATGTGGCTGTGATGACAGCAGAACATGTGGGGTTATATTATCTGTCATGGCTTTCATATGTTTTTCTTGTAAGGAGAATCTACAGCAGCTGGTGTTGATGCCGCTACCAAATGTTGCAGTTTTGGGTCGAGATCCTCTGACAGGTGTGTTTCCTTCATCATTCTAAAACAGGATCGTTTTTCCTCTCCAATTAATTACCATCTGATCCAAAAAAGAGAGAAAAACAATAAGCAAAACGAACAAAAAATAGATAAAATTGTTAATGGTATTGTTATGTTGTGGGCTTTCTTATCAACAGAGGGCGCTGTTGCAGAGCTCAGAAGGCTGTTACTATTGTTGCTGGGGTGTGCTGTACAGGTATACACATTATGTTCAACACATGGTCTACAGACATTTGTAATCGTTAACAAAACGCTTTAGCAATTTGCTCCTTAGACAATACAGTGTAAAATGAATTACTTGCACAGTGTTGCAAAACATAAAAAACATGCTTTTTTCTTTCTGTTTATTTCCAATGCATTCATTGCCACCAGTGTGAGAGAAAGGAAACTTTCATTCAGCAGATTCAATGCTTGGACATTAACACACAGGCAGAGATCGCCCTTTGCATACAAGAGGTCAGTGCTAAGATTTTGAATAGTTTGTGTTCAGTTAAAGTTGAAATGTGTACTTTCTGCACCAATAGATTTCTAGAATACTTTTGACTTTTAAAATTGACTAGTTCCAATGGTTGAACAAACCGATAGTCACACCCAAAACTTGCACCATTGGCCAAGAATTACGCCATTCCAATGCTATTGTGTTAGGCTGGTGGGAACGTTCAAACAAACAGGGCAACGTTTTGATGGCGTTTACACTTCAAGGAAATCAACTTACAGATGTATTACTTAAATATGTATATGATAAACAAGGAAATGAGGTATTAACATAGAAAAATACATACTTCAGTTTTAAGATCATTTTCAACATTCTGAAAAATAATGAGTCCCAGTGGTTTTAATTCTACTAACCCAATTATCCATCATGTTTTAGGTAACCCAGGACCCGAGTGCAGTGCTGCCCCTGGAGTTTGGGGACATGTGTGGCCTCAGCGAAACAGATCTGCAGACCCTCTTCTGCTCCATGGCCAAACAAATTCAAAGCCTCCACGCACAACGAGACACACACTTAGAGGTGAAAGAAGTCTGTGCCAGCATTTCTATGAATTCATGGCTCAGTTAAAGTAGGTCAGCGGGAATTAAATTCTAACAACATTCCAAGGTATTCATTAGCTTTGGGTGTCTCTCTTTGATGCTTAGAGGATAGCAGAGCTTTATCAAGAACTGGAATCATCTTCATCTCATATAAGCATGTCTAGTGGGTTTGGCAGTGGAGCCTCAGAAGGACTGGCTGTGCAGCTGGCAGACAGCAAAGCCAAACTTCGTCGACTCAAACAGGAACTGTGAGTTAATTTGCTACACCATATCTAATGTTTTATCTGTTATATCTGTATAGTTATTTTGTTTATTTTATGATCCTCAAAACGAAATTATTATTGTTGTTATTAATATTGAGGATGTATGTAATTTCTTAGATGTTTAAACACTTTTAACGGTTAATTTTTTAAATAATAATAATAATTAAAATGTTTAACAGGGAGGACAAAGGTGATCAACTGTTGGACTACAAGCAAGAAATACAAACAATGGAGGAAGAGATAAAGAAACTACAAAAGGAAGTAAGTACGCTATACTGATGATAAACACAAGTACATAATCAACAAATGAATTACTTTGCATAGTGAAACACATAGACGCTGCACAGGCCCTCATAGTTCACTGACAGCCTGTATTCTGTTTGGGTCGGTCAGAACCGAACCCTGCAGCTGGAAGCGCGTGTGAGTCGCAGCCTGAAGGATGAATTGGATTGTCTGCGGGAGCGTGCAGCCAGAGCAGAGCAGCTGCAGGTGGAGCTGAAGAACTCCACACACCGACTGCGCAGCATGGAGCTGTACCGCACACAGCTGAAGGTAAATAAGCACACATACATCAACCTTTAAAATTAGGAGCAAAAGAGGAAAATAATATGTGATAAACAGAAACAAAATAAGTAAATGACAAAATTATCGGGCAAAATACATTACGGGTGAAACTTTCTCTTCCGCTGACCCAATATAGGAACAGCAGCAGTATTGCGCCTCACTGCAAGAAAACAAAGCTCTGCTTGAGGAGCAGCTTGCAGACGCTCGTGTTCGCTGCAATGCTCTGCGGGAACTGGAGAAAGAACATCTTCTTCTCAGGCAGAAACTTATGGATATGGAGAGTGTATGAGTAACTTCATAAACTTTAATAGGGCTTTGTAGCCATAAAACTGTTGGTGGTTACAGAGCTAATGCTATGTGTATTATTAAGTTGGAACGGAAGTGATGGGAAGTATATATCTGCAATGCTTAATAATTGTTTGTGTGTAGGAGCGAGATGTTGAGAGACAGAGGGTGGATGAGCTGCTGGAGATGAACATGAATCTGCAGGTGGATCTTAAGCGTCGGGCTCATTCTGTGGGTGTCACTCAGAGCGTGACTCATCAGCTTTTCCTCCAATCAGAGCTGGGGTCTGACGAAGAGGTTCAGATGAACATTCTTGAGATTGGTATGTTTAATGTACCTATGATCTGCTATTATGACTCACGCTGTTGCTAGACCACTGATTTCATTAGTTGAATCATGTATCTCTAAATCCAATTTAGGTTTATTAAAAAATTGTGGATGGATAGTGTTATGAAACTTAAGCAGATATATTAAGCAGATATTAAGCAGAAAATAAGTAATTTTGAGACATACAAAGCTAGTTGTGTCCACTACTATGTCCAGGATTTTGAATATAGTCAACTATTGTAAGGGGACTACTAATTATAATACTGTTTGGCGTTTGGCAAGTGTCCACATTCACTTTATAGTATTTTTCTTATTTATTCTGTCATTTTCCACAGAAACAAGTAATAAGGTTTTAAAAACCACATGAGAATAAAAATAATTAAGCCATAATTGATGTTTTGTGGGTGAAATGACCTGTAATATGTGTGTGTACCTCACATTACTCAGATCTCAAGCCTCTGAGCGAGGAGGTAAATGAGGCGTCCTCGCTGAGACTTCTGGGAGCTGAAAATGAGAATGCGGAACTGAGAAGAAGACTAGAGCACCTGCAGGCTGAACAGGAGGTCAGCAGTCAAGGGTGTTTGACTAGTTTTATGCTCAGATACATATAGGCCGATGAGTAAACTCATATTTTCCTGTTAGGCTCAGCATGATACCTCCCCTGAGGTAATGGAGGATCTCCAGAGACAAACACATCAACTCTCACAAGAGCTTCAAAGCACAATCAGAGAGGTGAGACACTTCAGATGGAAAATAGGATTTTAAACACAGTGATTCCAACTGTTTTGTCTACTTTTATTTTGTCCTCATCTCAACTTTGGAATGAGGCTTTTTCAATTCTCTTTCAACTGTTAGTTGGAATATCTGAAGAACGAAAATACCAGCTTGAAGATAAGTCTGGAAGAGCTGAGGACAAAACAGAAACAGGAGGACCTAGAGGAAGACAGAACAGTCTATGAGGGAAAAGAGGAGAAAAAGCTAATATTCCCAAGAGGAGAATGTGAAGGGAAAGACACAAGAAAAGAGAGACGGGATAGAAGAGAAGAAAGGGAACGAGAAATAATAACAGCCCTCAGAGAGGATGGAGAGGGGGGAGAGGGGGGCGGCGTAATCCTCTGCGAAAGAAAAAATAAGGTTATGGATGAGATGAAAACCAGAGAGAGAGGAGAGGCTGAGGGTGAGAAGGAAATTCAGAAGAAAGACATCACAGTAGAGACATCTAAGCACAGCAATGAGGCCCAGAAGACCACACAGCTGGAGACAGAGAAAGATAAATTCTCCCAGGACACTCTTGACCTGCATAACCGGCTTCAGCGGGCCCTGGAAGAGGCTGACAGACAGGCAACTCTAACCCAGGAGCTGCGCTCCAAACTGGCAGAACAAAGTAAGAAGGTCCTGGAGGTCGACCATAAGATGGTTCTGCTGGAGGCTGAAAACCAGAGGCTAAAGAAAGCAGCAGAAACCCTAACGGAAGCTAGGAAACAGATAGAGGTAATGTGCCATCAAGTTATGTCACAAAAACCTAATTACTGAATGATAACCTCATTACAGCAGCAGTGAAAACTCTCGCCATCCTTTCAATAACAGATAATGGTCCAGTCGATAACAGCAACTCAACAAATAAAACTCCTCCCTGACATTAGCAATTAAGAAAAACATCCAGTTTTGTTACTACAACCTAAAGAGCTGCCTAGTATCCTAACTGTCATAAGTGACTAATCTGAAACACTTGACCCAGGTCACACCTCAGTGTGCCAAAAAAATGCACATAACTGTTAAACTAACAGCTTGAAAATTCAATAAGCATACAACACAACAACATTGGGAAAAACAATTTATTTATACATACACTAAAGATTTAATTGATATTTTTCTGTACTGAATGAAGTACATTGTGTAATTGACACATGGAATCCTTCAATGCAATGTAAGAATATGTCTAAAACTAGATGTCTTAAAAGGCAGCTTAATTAAGCTGCTCGCTAGGTTTTCAAGTAAATTGCTTACAATACATTTAAATGTTTTTACAATTACTCATTGTGTATATGTCTTTATACTGGGAGTGGTGTGGTTTAATAAGGTTGTCGATTCCCACAAGTAAGGAACTATCACCAGTGTGCCCTTAAGCGTGACACTTAACCTGAGATTGTTGCAGCCTGGGGGACTGTCTCTGTAGTAAGTGCATGGTAAATTGCTTTGGATAAAAGCATCTGCTAAATGACTGCTTACTGTGTTTGTTTGTCAGGTGCTGCAGGGCGAGTCTATGCAGCAGGAGGAGGAACTGATGCGTCTGCGCGGTCAGGTGGAGTTTCAGAAGATGGAGGCCGCAGTGATTGCTCAATTAGAGGGAGACAGAGCTGCACTTGAAAGAGAGCGAGAGACACTCAAAGCCACTATAGATTTGCTCAGAGCTGCCGTACGCAAGGTGAGGCAGGTCCCTTGTTAGGGCTTTCTGTAAAACACAAGGTTTGAATTGCAAGACTGATGAAACATTGGGACTAATGGTGCCTGGCTTAAAAATATGCTGTAACAATTACTGAATATTAAAATCCACAATGGGCAGGGTGTCAAATATTTAATATAAATGTATAATAAGATAGTTTGTCTTAAATATTTGAGGAAAATTTCATTATTATTGTTGACCAAAGGCAGAAAAATGTTTTCTCAAAGGGTGATCAATTGGAGCTGACCAACCAAAACCTTAAGGCAGACCTTGAAAGATTGGGAAGGATTTTGGAATCTGGCAAGCGTCGTGAGGAAGAGTTAGAAGCCGAACTCCGGGATGCCAGCCTCGAGGCGGAGTCTCTGACTAGAGGGCGGGAAGAAGCTCTGTTGGAAATCACACGATTGGAGCACGAGAAGGAGGCGTGTCAAACAGAGCTGGACAGCCAGCGGCGTGAACAAAGGCAAAGAGAAAGAGAGATGGCCAGACTCAGACAGCAGTTAGAAAGCACAACATCTGCCCTCGAGCACGGTAACCAAAGAGCCTGCAGTCTAGAGGCACAAAACAGGTACAGATTACAGACTGCAGCTTTGCCTTTGGGTCATGTACTGATGTACTAAACCTTATTTAATTCCAAACCCATTATTATTGTCTTTCTTCCATGAAACAATATTAAATTTACATTGATTTGTATAGCGCTTTTCACATGCCATGTAGTTTCAAAGATGCTTTGTTGTACATAGCCAGTTATCCATAGGAGTTATTAGCAGTGATCCAATAAGTAGTATCTCTGTCTTATTTTAATTTAAAAGAAGAAAATTACTGGTCATCCGATATTTTACATCTTTAACACTGTCAATTTGGATAAGTTAGAAATTTCATTTGGTCTTGATGAAATAATCATCATCTGCATAACAGTGGAACTTCCCATGTTTTCTAATAATACTGCCAAAATATGTCATGATGTACAGTGTCAAACGCAGAACAAGATCAAGTAAAACTAGTAGTATGATACAAGGAAAATGCTAAAATCTTAGGTTGTGTCCTAAGACAACTTTCATCTGATGGGCAGTATTCAAAGTTATCTGAAGGCGTGTTTGATAGATGTTTGTGAGGATAAGTCTACAATTTAGGTCATTATTGATTGATAATCTTTCTGTCTGTCATTGCTTTTATTCAGTATCATTCAGGCTTTTAAATGTGTTACATGGCGAGTCAATGAAGTCATTGGTGACCATGAATGTTATCTGTGAACAACAGCAGAGGAAAAGATTATAACCCAGTAGCAACTTAAACTTCTGTGTATTTCCCACACAAATTGACTTTTTAATGATACTTTAATGGTAGCTCTTTAGTACTGAGCATTTAACAGCACCATCCATTTAATTGTATGAAAAAGGTGCCTAAGGACTTTCTTTTGTGATTCAAAGAAAACAAAATATTACTGGGTTGGAGTGGCACAGGGCTGAGAGAATTTTTGAGAGAATTTTACCTTTACCACTGAACATTTATTACAGTACATCACAGTCCTACATATTTTTTTGATCTTGTGAAACAAATAGTAAAAGAGTCTCATATATATCACTTACATCTTCGATCTGCCCACAGACGGATGTGTCAGGAGCTTTCCCAGTTTAAAGACACGTGTGCACAATTAAAAGAGCTTCAAAAGGAAAATCAGCAGCTTGGGACAGCCAATGCTGAATGCAAGGCCCAGACTGACTCCTTAACGAAGGTGTGTGGAAAGTTCACTGCATCATAAAGATGTTGTGTTTATTTTTGCAATGAGGTTGCAAAATTAGGTTCCAATTTTAGGTCCTATTGAGCTGAGATCTTGTGAAATTGGCCACTTTTTTTCAAGAAGTAATTGTTTCTAGTTTTCTTACCTGGAAATCTTCATCAATTATCTGAGTTTCTTATACAACTACCTTCTTATACAACCAAAGATCTTGACTTAAAAAACAGTCATAATAACAAAATCAATTTTCTGAGATCTTTTGCAAATAAAGAGCCTTTGTACTATGAAAACACTGTAACTTCTTCAAAACAATCTTTTTTTGGACTTGGGTGGAAGTGTTGACAATTTATTGAAACTAAGCTGCAGAAACATCTTTCATCGTTCTGATATCCTTGGGTTGATGAAAGGAAACTATATGACCCCTTTAAAAGCTATGATGAAAGCTACCATATCCTGAAGAGACATCTTGTTGTTTCTGAACAAAGCTGATTCAATTATTGTGCTAAATTTATTGTGAAAAAAATCTAAGTTAAATAATCCTTCTCACAAACAGGATCTGACTAATGAGAGGGCCCAGTCCCAAGAGTTATCCAGTCAGGTCACAGAGCTGAACCACACACTTAAGGAGCTGCAGAGAAAACTTGAAATGGCAGCTACACAACAGCAAAAGTCTGGTTTGGAGGCCACTTTAACACCCTCTGACTCACACACACAGAGAACAGAAACTTCTGTATCAAACACACAGTCTCTGCAGCTGACAGCAGACCCTCAGGAGGCCACTGTCAGAACTGTAGATAAGGTTAACCACCACAACCAGCGCTCTGGCCCCACAGATGCTCACCGTGCAACAGAAGATTTAAAAAACACAGGGAACATGCAACCTCACACAACGCCAGGAAGCCAGGAGGCTTTGAGTCAGAGACTGATAAATACAGAGAGGGAGGTGAGATAAAGCGCATAATTATAATACCCTGTTAAATGTCATTACATTTTTGGGCCCTGCAGGGCCACCCGATGCCTGTCTGTAATTAAACATTGTTAATACTGCCCAGAGATTCTTATTACATTTTAAATGAACAGCTAATAACTTACCTTGAATTTGCCCCCATTACGTGCTGAATTCTGTGTCTTTGGTTGTATCCCAGAATGCAATGCTGCAGCGAGAACGTGAGGTATTGTTGGCTCAGCTGACTCAGTCTCAGTCGGCCTGTGCTCAGCTCAGAGAGCAGCTGGACACCCTGCAGCGTCATTCCATCTCGCTGCAAGAAAACTGTGCTAAATTACAGGCCCTTAACACCAAACTACAGGTAAGTGCTTCAGTGTGAGTTGCTTGTCTTGAAATGGACCCTTGACGCTGAACTAAAGGGCAATGTATTTCAGAAACTGACATTTGTTTAAATCTGAATTAGTTTTATAGTGGGTGGACATGCATGGATTTCAATTACACCGTTTCACTTGAAGTGATACAGCCTTTTCAGACTTGTTATTAACATTTCACTGACCGCACTCTTTCATTATAGCATTTCCTTTTCCTCTAATGCAGGTGAACCAAGCGTCTCTCAGCTCCGATCATGCCTCAGTGTTGGCACGTTGCAATGAGAGCGAACTTCGCTATGCGGCTCTGGAGGCAGAATCGAGGGTGTGGCTGAAGGAGAAGGAGGAGTCTGTGATGCGCCTGGAGGCTTTAAGGCGGGACCATGAGAGACTGACAGCCTTACAGCAGAGACAGGAGGCGGAGCTGGAAGAGTTGCTGGTCAAACATAGTCAGCTGAAAAGCTCCAGCCGTAGTCTGGAGACTCAATATAAAGAAACAGAAGTCAGGTAGTGTGCCTTCAAAAGAGCTTCATAAGAAGCTAAAAAGCACATGAGATCATGAGAAGAAAATGGAATATATGAAAACTTTGAAGAAGGCAGCAAAATGAAAAATACAGCATAGTTTGTTTGAACAAAATGTTATTTTGTACCAAAATAAATAAATAAATCTTCATAAATGTACTAATATCACACTAATAAGGGCTTATTGAACATTCATTTTACAGCTTTCCCCATGTTGTGAATGACTGTTGGGAATTATGTATGCTGTATTATTAAGGTTTGACCTAACTACAATTAAAGGAATAGTCCACTCAAAAATGAAAATTAGCCAATAAATTACCCTCAAGGCATCCTAGGTGTATTCCTTCAACCAAACAGAATATGAGTTATATTAAATAATATCCTGGCTTTTCTTAACTTTAAAATCACAGTGAATAGTGCCCACACTAAATATTGCATGCTTAGCAATCGATATGGCACGTTTTAATATAAACTTATCTATATGAATGAGTACAGCCAACATGGCAGCGTGCCTGCTCCACGTCAATAACTTTGAATCAGATTTGTTTACATTAAAACGTGCCCTGTGGACAATTTATTAGCTAATTTTTATTTTTGAGTGAACTACTCCTTTAAGGAGCCTAGCAAGACCTGTTAATTATGAAGGGTGTGTATGTTGTGTATAAAGATGGTGTTCCTGTAATAATATACACTGTTAGTAATAGTATGTCGGTTACACAATCTGTACATTTAATACGAAATTAATTCATAATATAGCAAATGACCTTTCATTTCAAGCTTGTTAAATACCCTAAATACTGTGCCTGTCCAGATACAAGGAGCTGTTAGATCGAAAAGCTCAGCTGGAGGAAGCAGAAGAATCAATACGTGTGGAGAGGGAGAAAATGGAGAGAGTGACACAAGGGCAGCTGGAGAGTGAGAAAGAGCTGGAGAGACTGAGAATGGACAATGAAAGGTGAGAAGTCATTATGGCAGTAACCACAACACCAGGTTGACGTTACAGTCAAGCAGATTCATAGAAAAGAGGAAGTGATGTAAAATGCAGTGATGGTACGGCCCTTCAAAGTTTCACCACAGTAAATGAGTCATAGCCTAGTTTCCAACAGTTGTTGCCATGGAGTGACAGTGTGTGTTTGTTTAGCTTGTTACTCTGGTGAAAAGGATGAAAGGAAAGATTTTACATAACAGGCTTGGTAGGAGGCAGAATACATTTATTCAGCATGTGAAGTTTGTTGAATAACTGTGTTCGTTTGGATTGGTTCTTTGATCAGTTGTTGTTCAGATGATAGGCTAAATGGATGGATGGGTGCACAGAGAGATGGTGGGGGTAAATCTCAGAAACATGTCTGGGTTTTACCTCAACATAAAAAATTAAGTATTCCATTTTGCATAATGAAAATAAGAAAATTAGGCCTATTTACATTTCATCTCTTAGACTAACAAATGATGAAAAGCACAAGCAACGTATTATTTATTACAAAATATTAATATTTTAAACATTAAGTTCCTTTTTATGACTATTAAGACTTTTTGCATTTACAATTTATCTCATTATTATACCCCCACCTCTACTCATTCTCTGAATGTTTGACGCTTGTCTTTGAATTTTCTTTTTTTCATTGATGATTCTCATTAAATTTTTAATACTCCAGACACAATTAATTTATTTAAATCATCATAAATTATAGACAATACAACAAATACATGACTTATGTGTAAATACTTTTACAATGTAGGTGGATAAATCAATTCTGTTTTTGTCTCTTAATTGTCATGGCAATAATGTTAGCTTGCCAAAAATCCTGCTGCAATTTTGCAGGCAAAATATATTTGATTTTTTCTTTCAAGATGTGTCCTTGACAGGCTTCATAAGATTCACCCATATATGTGCAGATGGATTTATTAATTAAATATGAATTATTTTAATTTATTGATTAACTGCAGATTCCAGAGTCTACAGAAGGAGTGGATTCAGGTTCAGTCAGAGCTGTTGGCTCAGAGCTCAGTTCTGCGGGCGGAGATGAGTGCGGCCCAGCTTGAACGGACCAAACTGGAGGGAGAACTCAATACACTTAAAGAACAGAACCAACAACTGGATCTTAACAGCGTTCGGCTTAGCAGCCAGTACCAGGTCCGATAACATTTAAGTCAAATTCTCTACAATTAAAAATCTAAATAAATACACTGGGGTCCAAAAGACTAAGACTAGTTTTTAAGTCAAAATCTGGAAATCTTGTTTCATTTTATGTATGATATAAAATGTAATATTTGAGATTCTTAATCAAGTGCCACAGTGTTAACCTTTGAACAGAAGGTCAGATATCTTTATTTTTAAATCTGGTAAAGCACACCAGATGTTATTTGGAACATATTCAAATTCTGCTGGGATAACATGGATTATTGGGTTTTGCTCAAAATTGTGGAGTCTAGATTGAGAGCATATTGTAGTGAAAGCATAAGTTCTCCAAATAAATGTAATTTAATTTCACTCAATAAAATTTACTCAAATTCATGTAATGAAATTTATGTCAATGTTATGGCAACAACAGTAATTTAAAAAATCTAACTAGAAGCTTCAGAGTTTTTCAGCTCACTGTGTGTTTAAAGTAGAATTTCAGCAACAGTACACGTTTGAGATTAATCACATTTACTGTGATTAGTTTTGTTCTGAATACATTTTTGAATAAACCATTATGTTTATATGTTTATGTATGTGTGTTATAGCTTCTTACTCAATTGAAGGCCAACATGGAAGAGGAGAACCGACATCTAGTAGAACAGAACCAGAATCTTGCTAAAGAGAACAAAGCTTTGCTGGAGAGCAGTTTGGAGAGCAGAGACCAGCACCACAACCAGCAGAGAGAATACCTGTACAAACACACACACACACACACACACACACTCCCACATGCACTGGGAGTAGCCAACTGAAACCTGTAGCCAACTGAAAATTTCCTGTAATTTACTGAATTCTAAAAACACACACACACACACACACACAATTTCTGTCATTTTGACAGAAAACCCCAAAAGATTCACACCTAGCACATCAATGCTCATTTTAATTATATTTCTGTAGCAATATTTTACAATAATGATTACCTATAGTACAACATTGGCTTCCAGCAGGGGACCACCTGCATCAGTGAGTAGCCTTCATCTTTTCTCTCTCATCTGTCCATCTCTCTCTCTCTTCACCCCAGTGACAAGCTCAACGAGCTGCGGCGGGAGAAGCAGAAGCTGGTGGAGAAGATAATGGATCAGTATCGAGTTCTGGACCCGGGTCTGCCCGGCATGTATCCACCCAAACAAGCAAAGTTAGTCATCCTTTAACATCTGCCTCTAGCAGACGTTTTTATCACAGACTCGTGCCTGTGCTCAGTGTTTAAATCATCCACTAGTTCTTGTTATAACCCTTCTTCTTATCTTTGAATACGGGCTGGGGGGAAGGAGGTATCTAATCACTCATCAGCACCTCAAACTTGTTATTACAGCAATGTGTCAAATCTGTGATGTCTGACTGAAACCAGTGATTTAAAAGACATATTAGAATTGACAATAATAGCTGCAATTAAAACAGCTGCCCGCAGTGCTTCTGCCATAGACGTAGATACATATTCTGGTTACCATAACAATACTATTTCCCTGATAGGAAACTAGTTGAATAGGTTAGTATCAGTGTTAAAGCCAAAGCTGTCTATGAAACAAAACAGCTCGAGAACAACTGCAATCAGATTATCATCACCGTAAATAAACCTTTATATACACTACCTTGACATTGAAATAAATGTGTGTTTTCTGTGATCTACTTTATTTTGAATTTCACCCCCACCTTTTGTTTTTTCACCCCCTGGTGAAATTTACTTACAACCCTCAATCACCTAAACTGTCTCATGGCCGCAGGAAGTCGAACTGGATTGCGGACCGCATGAAGAAGTTGATCAAGCCAAAAGGAGGAAGCAGAGAGGGTCGTGCTCTCTTCATTGCTGCTGGCAGTATAGAGAACCTCGCAGATGCTGTAGACCACGCGTCCGGTTCTCTGCCTCCTGCGCCCGGTGAGAACCGCAGAGCTGTGTGCCTGGTGTAATAACATTAGATGTATTACACCACAGAGTGAAAGAGAGTGCCAATAAGTTAAGACTGCAGGGTTCCCTGGACTCTGTAAAACACAAAAGGTCCCCCAAAGCTCATAACAATGAATGATGCTGTTACCCCTCCACATTATGGCTTTCCCTTCTTGGATCACAACCAGACACAGTAATTCTGTGTTTTTGTGAGGAAGCAATGCAATGGAATTTGGAGATCAGATGAATATTGTGCTGATTGTATACAGCAGTGTAGATACCATTGATTTTTGCAGGGATGTAAATACTAAAGAGTGTAACAGTACTTATTTTGCATTATATTTTCTGTGGCTATATATCAAGGACATGCTGTTTTTTCCCCAACAGCAAGATTTTGAGCAAGTAATGGAAATTTTATGTGTGTGTGTGTGTATATTAAACATGAAGCCTATTGTAATTCTATTAAAGTTTTTTTTTTGCATTGTAATATTTTTATGTCAATGAATTACACTTTATTTCACATTCAATACTGTGATGCATCTGGACATTTTACTATATATTTTTTTATTCTCAGGGTTGATTTAAATGTGATTATCAGTACTGTTTATATTTTCTTTTGCATTACAGTAATTACAAAAAAGTACAGTAATAAAAGTTTGTCTTAATTTTACAATGCAAAAAATTCTTAATTGATCTTAATTTATGCTAAATTGTCATTGTCTTTAAATTCAATAATCTATCTATATTTAAAGAGAAAGACATTTAATTTAAAAAGATTTTAAATAAAAAGATTTAATTGTTGTTCAGTAAAATATATCCTTTACTGTTCCCTTCAGGTCATGAGCAGGACCCCATCAGTGCTCCAGTCTCTCCATGTATACTAAGGAGAATTTCATCCCAGGCTGAATCAGAAGACCAGTCTAAGATGAATCTGCGGTCTGGTCGGCGTAAGCTGGGCTCAAGGCACGGCTGGGCTCTCGGCAAAGGCATAGGAGGAATTTCCCAATCCTTCAGTCCAGGCGACCATCGCACACAACCCCGTACTTGCCTGCACTCATCCCAACCCACGGTCCTCTGGGAACATGACAGCAGCTCCACACCCAGCCAGGACAGTCTAAGCGAGGAGGGGAGAGGTGAGCGGGATTATAAAGATAAAAACTAGATGAACATAGATGACTGTGATGATGGGACAGGTGAGAAATTAGCAAAATAAAATTTACCGTATGAAATTTTATGAAGTTTATTTTTAATAGCTCTGGAGAATTCCCAGTCATGTACCAACTTTATCTCAGATGTTTCTTTTAAAATTCCTGTGGAGACAAAAAAAAATAGACACAAATTAGACAATTGTTGACAAACTGTAAGAGTATAAAGATACCTCATGGGAACAAAAAACATCTCATTTTCTTTCCTTTGGAGAAGGATGTGAAGAAGATCAGCTTGTAAATGTTTGTTTTGAGAAAGTTGTGTGTGGTGTGTTTTAGTTGAGAGCGAGGAGAATATCTCACCTGAACGGTCAGATGTTAGTCGTGTGTCATCAGGAACAGAGGGTTGGTCAGATTTCAATAAACATGGTTTGACACCTTTTAATATGGAACAAAAAATATTAACCAATCCTTTGTCTTTCTGTCCTTTAGACTTCCACTCCAGCTTTGACAAGCCACAAGACTCAGAGCACAAACAAGAATAAAACAATCATAATTTTATTTACTGTTCATTTAATTATTTTTATCCATAGGTCTTTTAGCAATTGTGCATATACATCCATAAAGCATACTGTATACATTATGTATGAGTAAAGCAGGACAATGGACACAAAGATACATACTGTGGAAAACAAATAAATGTATTTAAAACAAGTATTTGCAATAATTTTATTATAGGTACATACATTTATAAATATTTGCCAGCCCTGCTAAAACCTAGACTAATCTTTACCCACCCTTAGCTGGTTTGCTGGTCTTCGCTGGTTTAATTTGGTCTCCCAGTCTGGCCAAGCTGGTGCTCAACAGGTTAAGCTGCTTAGCAAGTTGGTCTCCCAAACAGACTAGCAATCTTAAAGTTTTTTTTTATTTGGTGCAGGTGACATTTCCTTAATAGTCATTATACAAAAAATATAGACTGCGGGTTCTATTACCTACCACTATGTGGCAGTATAATGCCCAGTGGTTGTAGATGTCCTAGGGGTGCCTTTGTATCAGTATGATTATGAGGCTCACACAAAGTGATGCTAACAAGATATTTACGAGAGCAGATTAATTCATACTGTCTCATTGGAAAGACGCTGGCACTTTACATACTTTGACATTTAGGAGGGAGGCAGATGATGATGGGGGTCTTAAAACAACATGGGTGCAAGCAAAGATTTTCTTTGACAATCTTGGCTGGGGTGAATCATAACTCAAAAACGACAAATGGAACGCTAATACAATTCATGAATTATGCAGTTGTCATGGCAACATTAATCAAAATGCGTCAGTCTGCAGACCATTTTGTCGATGAATTGATGATATACTGAGCCCAGCGATTCACAGAGATCAGAGACTGTCATCTAGTACACCACATTTTAAACAATGACAAAGGTTTAGACTAGACACTGTAAAACAAATTATTATCATAGATAAGCCAAAAAGCACAAAAATACCATATATTTAAGCTTAGAACAGGAGTGGCAAAATTGGAAGAATTTAGGCTAAAATTAGAGGACCCCTGAGGGTAGCCTTCATTAAACTGAGTGAAGAATGATTATTCTTTGAGATTTCAGGTCTTATTGCCTCTAACACAGGATTCTTAAAACAAAGCAACCAGATTTCTTACACGTACCTACGCAGCAATTGCGAGATGAGATCTTAACTCTTGTGAGTCTGTGGCATTTGTTGAAATTACAACCTTTCTCTGAAAACCAGTTGCCAGTTGATGCAACATTTACAAAAAAGTACCATAAAGTACTACCATGTCATTTTTGGAAGTATCTTTAAGTAGCATGTAAATATTATAAATATAAAAAGTAAAAAGGTGATATTATCATCCGATACCTTAACTGTACCCCAGTATTGTGGGGTAACTATCAGAAGCAGACTCATCTAAATGCATTCGTTCTCTTTCTCCTTCTATCAACAGCTTCTGATGTGTGCAGCCATATCCCCCCCACCTCCACTCCCCCTCCCTTTCTTGTTTCTCCTCCAGTGTATTAAAGGCTTTGACGCTCTCAGTAAAAAGCTGATTTATTTTGTGGAGGTATTGATCGCTCTCTGCATTAAAGATTATAATTCATTACCCCAGCCCCTTTTAATGCATTAAACATTCAAAATAAAAATAAAATAAAATCGAGGTGGGTGAGAGGAGAGCACTCAGACACTATCCACTCACACATGCATGCACGCACACACACACACACACACACACACACACACACACACACTGTTCCAGTCACATTTGGGTAACACACCTCCATTTTTTCATAACGGTATAATTATACACTTTCAGCTTATTTAAATATTTAAATGCAATAAATCACACTAGCTCTGTAAAACTAAGCACACATTTGCACACTCTGAATTGCAGAGATTTACATTAATTAGTGGTTCTTGCATCACTATTATTATTGCTCATTATTATTCATCTAGCATTTTTAATATTTATTCTAGTAATAAGACACACAGGTTTGCTCTGCAGATAATTAAAGGGACTTGAATTTCTTGAAATTTTCCCAATAAAAATCTAAAGATTGAAACATTACAGAAACTTGAGGGTGGCTAAAAACCACTGAAACCACTGGTAAGTCTAAAAACCACTGAAAACATCTTAGCAACCAGCTTGCAGCATTGTTAAAATCAACCAGAACCTCCAAACAACATTTAAAAGCTACCTACATCACTATCAAAAGACTGATGATTATTTGAAAGTGGTCAGGCCAATTCCAACTTTATGACATCGATAAGCACCACACAAAAATCTTCAGCAAATGTAAAATCTCATTTACTTTCTTTTTACATTTAAGTATTAACATTTATATAATGTGCACATCATATAACATATAAGGTGACACACATCTTAAGCTAAAGAGAATGCACAAGGAACTATGCAAGGTAACCACTGTGATTGCAAATACATTGATGTCATGAGATCAATGAAAAAATCCATCAAAGACCTTCACTCAGTGCCATGTGGGCAGAGCATTTTACAAGCATGTGACAATGGATGACAAAAACAGAACCAAGCAAGACAGAGATACAATAGACCATTTTATAATGGAGGGAATAGGTAATCATGCGTTTGCCCTCAAAATGCAATGCCTACAAATGACCCAGTGTTCCATTACTGTGCCAGGTGCTCATACCTCCATTTAACAAGTAGTAGCTTTTATTGCAAATACGGCATTTAGGGCATGTACACAACAATTTGCACAATGATTGTTTTTATTAATGCAAATCAAAACATGATGCATTATAATCTTACGTTTGTGCTTTAGTAAACTAGTTTTCAATTCATAATACTGATAAAAAAAATTATTTTGAATTCTTAATGATTAATTCTTTAGGTGATTATTATGAACAAACACTTTCAATGTCATACTGCTATAGAGTAAACAAGCTATAATCTTATTTTAACTGCCTCTATGTGCTTTGGGATTTCTGCAATTGTTAAATATTGGATTAGTAATGTTATATTAGAAATATGCTGGTACTACTCTCATACAATACAGTAAACATCTTAAATATTTCAGCAGACACAAAACAAAAGACAAAACACAGAGACACGCACGCACGCACACACACACACCGTAGGTAGATACCACAGAGCTCTGCAGGAGATGCAGCTTAACTTAACTAATAATAATTCTCTCACATTGTGTTTTGCTGCCAGTGTTTCCTGTAGAACAAAAGTAAACTGCCTGTTTAATTAAAGGAATTGTACAGGAGCACAGAGGAGTTCACTTGAAACCTTCACTCTTTCCCACTGACGGACGACTGAAGATCATTGTCATAGAAGAACATTTTGCCCCTTTTCCTCATATGTACGTTCTTCTCATATGTAACTCTGTTTAAGTTCTGACGTCCCATCAAAACCGCCACCTCTTCTCCTCCACCCGGTTACCCTCGACTCCCTTCCACGTTAGTGTTTCAGACTCTGACAGGCTTTCAGCTAGTAAATCAGTGAATTGATCTTGAGGGGCAGCGGAGTGTCCTGGGTTCTGCTAAAGATCCATTTTCATTTCACAAGCAGCCCCTCCACCCCCCGCCAACGTCTCCTCCAGCATCCATAAACATCAGCAACCGCACCCCCTCCAACTTCTCATGACCCGATCTAACTGCTTCAGCCCTTTCTCCCTCTCACACTCTTTTACTTACTTGCCTTCTCAATTAGTTGATGTTTCTGTTCCACCCAGGGGCCTCATTTTTTCATAAGCAAGGGTGCTATTGTAATGAATAACATGATGGGACTGTGGTGTGATATTGCCTTGTTTCACAGTTCTGTAAACAAGTAAAATTAATTCACAGTAGGCTCATGTTCTAGACAAAATGTGGCTTGTATTTTTTAACACCAATAAATAGTTCTTAAAAAAAATAAAGCAAAGTAAATTGCAACTGAACTTGACAACCAGTGATCACTAGACATTTTCATTGTCTGGAAAGTGTGTCTTATTTTCATAATAACCCCTTTGGAGCACCACATAAAAAATAATCTGCATATGTGTCTCAACCAAACTTAGGCATGAATGGGCATTTTTGCCACTGCATTTTAAACACTTTTGGTAACACTTTACAATAAGGTCCCCTTAGTTAACTAACAATGAACAATAAATTCTTAAACAGCCATACCATTCATTAACTGTATTACGTGTTAATAAGTGCTGCAAAATATGTGGCTTATTGTTAGTTCCTGTTATCACAACAGCTAACTAATGTTAACCAATGGAACCTTGTTGTAAAGTGTCACCACTAATTATTTTGTAAAATTTGTATTCAAATACAGCTACAGAACATTCAATATTAAGCAGAGGGCAGTTCACACGGGCCTGTCGCTTTTGGTTCGACCTGGAAGATTAGACTGGATTTAAACGACAACAAACTGAGTCCAAAACACCAGGATAAAATGACAGGGCTCACAAGGTATATAGTGAGCTCAGTTTGACTGGCAGAATCTGAGTTTCTGAGCCTGACAATACACACAGAACTCAGCTGGAGGGAGAGACAGAAGCGACATGATAAAATCTTTGAAAATGAGAGCATCGAGGGCATGGGAGAGAGAGATAAAAAGAAGAGAGAAGACAAGCTCTCATCTCTCGCCGTGGTTTTGCTGCTGGCCTATAGGATGCACTCCAGCGTAATCTTGACTGAAGGGTTCCTATTTCAGCACCAGCCCCATACTGGCTGCTTTCACTGTGCCAATACAGCAAATTAAATAACACTTTACTAAGAGGGCTAAAGAGGGACGGGAGCTGGATTGAAAGAAGGAGGAAAGGAAGAGCTAAGTGCTGATGGGACGTGATGAAGACTGGATTTAGTATAATTACTCTGCAGAGCGCTTTCTTGCGTCTTCTCTCATTCGTTCGCTTTTCCCCCCTCCGCTCTCATTATTTGGAGACGCTCGCCTGATGACAGTATCTGAGCTGGCTGTCGCTTATTAAAAATGAAAATTGCTTCAGATGAGTTTATTAAACTCATCTCTCTCCCTCGGTCTCCCCCATCTTTCACAGCTAGAACAGCATGCTGAGATGAAAGGAGACTCATCTTGTTGGGAATGGCTACAAAAGATGTTCATATTGTTGGAGACGAGTAAGAAAAAATAAATTGTGTAACAATTGTGAGATATCTCCTTTGACAGGAGAATTTGTTGACACGGGAAACAAAATCAATCTGCATCAATGTATTTTATCTGTTCTAAATCCATTTGCTGACATTATACTATTAACTCAAAGGCTTACGGTGTAATTAATGAAAGCTGCATTAAGAGCGGCCCGGCCATTAGTTCAGAGACAGGAGTTGACTTTAATGAGAGTATTTTATCAACCTGAAAGACAGAAAGTACATTGAAGATGTAGAAATAGTGCATTTTCATTATAGGTTAAGCGTTACAACAACTGATATGCGCTTCTTTGATTGCTTTCATTCAACTTTTTATTTAATACAATAGTCACACAGGATTTTATAATTTCATCTTTAACATTTATGTAGAACCATATTTTACAAATTTCAAAAAATTGTTACAGGTATGAGTAATCACTTATAATGGTGCTTATGTGTGTTGGCTATGCTATTGGTAGATTTCTAGAATACTGAATTTTAAAGAATTGTTTAATGAAAGCCTAGGTATGATATAACTTCTTAATCAATGGTAAATCATCTTAAAGGGATAATTCACACATAAATAATTTACAAACCCTTAAGTCATTTTAAGCCAGTAAGATTTTCTTCAATCATACAAATACATTTTTTGGGGGGTTTATGCTGCTTTATCCATACAATAAAATTTAATGGTAACCAGTGAAACAAATCACAGGTTTAAAAATGACACTAGGGAGAGTAAATGAGAAAAAAAAAAAAATCACTCCCACTCCATTATGACTTCATCAGAAAACTTACAGCAGTGAATTACATGTAGCATTGTTTGATATGAATGAATCAGATGGTGTCAGACTGCTGTTATTATCGCTGTTGTTTTTCAGGCTACATCAAGTAAAAGCGAGACGCACTGATGTGGCAGATAAGAGGCTTGAACTTGTGTGGCGTTTCCACAGCAACTATGACATCTCCTCATAATTTGCTCTTTGGTGGTGAACCTGCAGGTGAAAAACAGTCTAATAGAGCTGAGAGCACACACATACATTAATAATCACAACTGTATACCAGACGGCAGACACACATGAACGCTGTTGCCACTGATGTCATAACTGTGAATAGTAAACTGAGGTTCGACCACACGACATGTTACATTAAAAAAGTGTTATCTCAGCACCAGTTTGAGTCAATATGTTTGTGAATAAAGATGTAAAATTTAGCAATATAAAACACTAAATGAGTCAGTGTGGTGCTTTTTAATTAATTTCTTTTAACATCGTAAATACTACATCCAATTAAAATGCTAATGCAGTCAGCGTTAGTTTGTTAGCAGCAAGTTGCACGCATACGGCTATCACACAACAGCTGAGCTAAAGAATGAATTCAAATCGCTGTAGTTTGTGCACTCTGTCTCAGAACACAGAAAAAACAAAACACACTGACGTCAAAGAAAGAAGAACCAATCAGCTGTTTTCTAAATGACGTCTCAGTCTGGCCAGGAGGCTAGACACATCTTTGAAATGTACACACTAGTAATGTGATGACAGCACAGAACCACTGGGTACACTATGTTAACCGATGATAATTAAAATTATAAAATGATGAAAATTTAAACTGCAAATAATGACAAATGACTATTTCTATTCTTCATAGGCCATGCTCAAAATAGGATGGGTGACAATAAAAAAAAAAAATCAATGTTAAAACATAAAATGTTTTTAAAAAAAAGGTAATTGTGACCTAATGGGCGCAGAACAAGATTAATGCTAAAATGCAGTCACTCTAAAAGCCCTTTAGCATAGATACAAGTTACTGTAAAATGCGTGTATGTGTGTGTGTGAGTCAGTGACAGACCTTGTGGGAAGTATGCAGACAGTCTGGTTTCGTACAGTTCTTTGTCAGACTTTAGAAACACACAGAAGATGACCCGGTCCAACTGACAGCAGATAAAATAAGAAAGACAGAAATAAAATAAGACTGAGAGAAATAAAAAATTAATGAACTGAAAAGCTCAAGCTCTGATTCCTCAGCAGATACAGAGAATCTAACACAGACACCCTTTACATTTAATGATGCAATATCTCAAAACACAAAAAATAATTTCTATTTGTTCCTTTGTTTGTAAAAACAAACATGACACCAAAACTTTCAGTCTTCCTTTGAGACTGCATTTTAATGTTTTTACAAACTAAGGATATGGTGTCAAAATGTGTCAAGCCTGTTCAAACATTTTCATATATAACCTTATAACCTTTATCAGTCATATGATGATATCCCCTGTGAAAGTAAGGGGCACTGGAGAACATCGCTCAGGTACAATCGGTTAGCATTCTTATGTCTGGGCCCTTCTAGATGGAGAGGCACTGTGCCAATGACCTAACTGTCCTTGACAGAACACCAGTCCCAAAAGCTTTGTGGCAAAAAACAACAAAAAGAATACACTGAGATCCGTGCCAGCATCCTAGAACCTCCATCTCCATGACAACAGAGGCGAGGGCAGGTGGGCTGTTCCCGCTTCTAATCATGTTCTTGTAACACATCATTGCATCCAGCCAGCACTCCTCCTCTGCCACTGAAATCTCTCTCTTTCTCATTGTTATTTTCCTTCTCTTTTCATTCTCTTTTGCCAAATGTCTCTCTCTCGCTTATTCATCCTGCCTTGCTTTGTCTGTCTGATTCAGATTCAAATTCAAGAAGCTTTATTGGCATGGAAAAAACAGGGATGGGCGGATCGATCTGGAAGTATCAATACTTTAAACAGATTTTGTATAGGTGATCCACATGAAGAAATATCGATCTAAAGTTTTGATTTACTTATATTTACTTAGGAAAATGAATGGATACCATAAGCTTCAAAGTAAAAAAAAAAATAGTTGTGTAGGATAGGCGCTTTTTCTACTCCTTATCCACGTGCACGATTGATCATTATCTGTAATTGTTGTTTATTATATATTAACAACAATATAATAATTGGTATCTCCCATCCCCGGTACCCAAATCTTTATCCCTAAAGTATTAGTAAAATTATACAGAGTATATACAGTCTACATTTATACACATGAACAGATAAAAAAATACAATAAAATGTTTTGCTCTATTGTCTCTTATTGCCTCTATCTCTCCTTCTCTTTTCCATCTTTCGCTCTGTTTTTCTGCGGTTAGGAGAGCAGAGGGTTAGCAGGCAGCAGAGCTCTGGTTAATTAGTGCACTGTAATTAGAGTGTCTCTGTCATTTTGAATGTCTGTGGCGTAAACGAAGGCTGGAGCAACTAAGCGCGCGACTCAGAGTGAGATGAAAGCTCAGGACAGAAAAGACAGATCAGCGAGGAGATGTGGAGAGAAAAAAAAATCACTGATGTGCTAAGGGAGAAAGAAAGAGGGCCTGGCCGCAGTGTGGGAAAAGCAGAAGTTTTGCTGAAGATGTCCTGATGGCTCATTTCCTGTTAAATCTTCTCTTGACTCACATTACCTCACAGGGACTGGAGATTGTGTCAAAGTGTTTGTGGATTTTTTTTGTATTTGTGCTCTTCTGTACAGCCTATACAAGCTCCGTTAGGAACCAATTAAAACTGAAGTTATATATGTGTGTGTGTGTGTGCTGACTCTGAAAAGAAGGTCCCTATGCAGCCACCATCTGTTTGCCATGGTGTGTATTCCTCAAAGAATAATAACAACAATGGCAAAAAAAGAACACCAATAGGGAAATGAGACACACCTTCTCAGGGTTCTTCTCCAGGTATTCTCTCACTGTTCTCAGGGCAACTTCGATGGCTTGATCAGGAGGATATCCTGTATGACACACATCAATGCATGCACACAAAACATCAGAGATAGATAACACATGCACTGGAGAAATCATTTTCTTTACCACTTTTTGTCTGGTTTTGGAATAAAATAATTAAACATCCCTAAAACGACACATTTACTGGAGAAGCAAAATTGTGCAAGATAATAAGACTTGTTTTCAGGGAATATATCTTGAATTATGTTCATTTTTCATATCCCATTGGCAAATTGTTTTTTTATAAACCTTAATACATTTTGTTTGATTTATGCTTAAAACCAGAAAAACAATTTGCTAATGGGACAAAAAGAATACACTTTTAATCAAGATATACTGTCTGAAAATAAGTCTTAATACCTTATGAAATTCTGCTTCTCCAGTAAACGTATCTTGTTTTAGGGATATTAAGATATTTTACTGGAAAACAAGATAAAATACTGATTAAGAAACGTGGTTTGCACCGTGTCCACTGACTTTTTTTTATCAACATCAAGATTTTTAGGATCTCAGATGATGCAACTCCCACCATTTATTGTAAGTTATGTTTTACTATTTTAAATCTCCTTTTTCACTGATTCAATTTAAATGGTGCTGTGGTCTGACAAATGTACAAAATTCCAAGTAGTCACAAAATTAATATGATAACAAAAGCCGCCCTAGTATATATAAAGAACTAACAAAATGCTGTTAAAAATACTTTTAGCTGAAGTATAGAAAGTCACGTCAACTTTCCAAAGATACTTAATGTCATCTACCATTTTACACAAACTAAATCACATAGGAAAAAAAACAACAAAATATTATCACGGATATACATACATACACATTGCTTCAATTGTAGTGCTGTAATTATGATTGACTACGAAGGTGTCAGAGATCAACATGTTCACAGCTTGTTAGCGCTTTACAGTGCTGCCGACACATGGCACCATATTCTCTGCATGAAGAGTTTTCTTTAGAAAAAACGATGGTGGTTGTTTTTGAAGAATTGAAGCTGCTCTCTGGTTCATTTCTGAGTTTAATCTCGACACGTATAGTTAAGAACAGGGATTATAATCACAGTGACATGCTCTTGCTTCTAATCTCTCCTAATCTGACTGTCTAATCCCACCCTTAATCTGAAAATCCCTCATACTACTGCAAGTGATATCCACTCCCAGAATTCCAAAAATGAGATCACTACTAAATAAACAACCACAGATAAGAGTGCACCATAAGCAAAAAGGTCACAACAAAGCTGAGGTTCATACAGTAACGACGATTTTCCTTTAATAAACTATCATCAGTATTAATCATAAATGGTTCTAAGGGAAACTCTACATTAATCAACCCCTAATCAATTACAAAGAGTTATTTATAGACAAAGAACATAAAGAACATTTAAAAATCTGTGATGCAAGACAAAACAATTAAAAATGAATTGACAAACTAAATATTGATTGAGAAAATCTTTAAACTTTTCACATACCATAGACTCCAGTGGAGATACAGGGAAAGGCCTAGACAAGAACATCAAAGAGAAAATAAATACTTAATTAAAATACCAATTCACGGTTTATTATACAACGCTTATTATAAGCAAACTTCTAAATGTTTTTTTAAATAAATGTGTGCGATTATTATACAAAAAGAAAGTAAAATGGTTCACAAAGCACTTAGTGTTGTAGCTATTAATACAAAACAACAACAATAGCTTTTACAAGGAAGAGTGAATGTAAATTGATTAATTACAACCCATTAAAGATGCAATCCATTACTAATGACACTGGGCTACTTGCGTCCCAGAACTAAATGCCGTAAAAACAAAAGCTTTACTTTAAAACAAATGAAGTGAGTCACATTCGGTTGCTGCAGCTTTTAAAGGTATTGGCTGTTATTGCACCATTTGCATCCTGTAAACTCCAGCATGTATGCATAGTACTTAGAAATAGAAATGAATTCCTATTTTGTATAACTAGTATAATAAGTAACTTTACTAGTAACTAGTATAATATTTTTTCTTCTGCAAAACAGAGAAGGGTTTTTTGGTGACTGTCCTTACCATTTTTTGCCATGGAATAAAATGAATAAGAAAAATCATAAAATCACTTTCTATGTATTAAAGAAAAGTAGCCGAAGACGTTCAACAAAAAAAATCCGTCTGTGTTCCACAGACAAACAACACTAGTCACAGAAAGACAATCAGGAAAACAAGTGCCCTTAACAATGGATCGTAGCAGTGCACTCGCTTGTACACTGTTAAAATCTTTTTACACGCAGTAACCTGTCATCAATAAATCAATCGCTGGAAGACATAAAGCTGAAACAGCTCTCAGCTGTTTTAGTAGATTCATATAAAAATTGTGAGGGCACCGGAGGATTGCGAGTTATGTACTGTGTTATGACTGGATTGGTGCCATTTTGATTCCTAAACCCTGACACAGATATGAGATTGTGAGTGACAGGGTGAGAGTTTAATGCGATAACTGTATGTATCTGTGTTTATGTGTGTCACTGTGCAGTAAGTCACAATACAGTATGTACAGTAAGGTTCACTGTATATTTTCACAAAAGGAGAAAAGGTTCTTTTTTAATTTTTCAGTGCAGTTTCCTGTTACAGATTATATTATCGACATGATACGTTGACAGAAAAGCTAAAAATGTTTAAACACTTAACATGCATTTCAGAATTTCATACTACTTGCTATGAGCCCCTTTTGCTTTAACAACAGCATCAAATCAAGATGGCGTGAACTCCATCTTGAGAGTTCGTGCAGAAGCTGATGATCCATGTGATTCCAGCTTGATTTGATGTTTTAGAGAGCATCATGTGTGCTTCAGTGGAAGCAGGGAGATCTGACCTTTTCCACAAAGAACTTAACATGGCGACATACTTGCTTATTTGATTAGCGACCTAGAAAATGTCTAAACTAAAACATTTATTTGTGCTTTTTTTGTTAAAAAAAAACTACAACCGTTTGTTTGTAATTGTAATTTAGATACAATTATTACATGTATATATTTTAAACAACAAAAAGTATACACACACACACACAGACAGCCGGAGGTGCAAAATATATATTGCATATATTATACATTAAAAAAGCATATATAACTTTGTGTGTTTGTCAGAGTCTCACCACAGTCCGCAGGTTGTTGTTAGTCGCTGTTTGTAGGCAGTTATAATAACAGTTGCTCAGTGCTTGTTTTTCCTTCTCTCCCACTGTATCGTGGACTATCGGCCCCACAGTGTGAATGACATCTATGAAAGTAAGAGGCAAAATCACTAAGATATTAGAAAACATGTGAAATGTCTTTCATCACCTTAAATTCCTGTCTGGAATCCTTCATTCAAGCAAACTTATTTACTTTGAAATATAAGCAGTAGACTTGATTCTTTCGTTATTCACTAATGTTTCTCCACTGTTTGGTGTTCTTGTCTCTGCCATCTGTTTCTCAATTAGTGAAGCCCCAATTGTCTCGATCCTGCATCCTCCTGCATCTTAATTTCCTCTTTCCTGCTCATATTTGCACTCAGCTCAAACCGTTCTGATTGGCCAATAGTGACCCACGAAATGGACTTCACAGCGTATTTGACAATTTCAAGTACCACTCTTAAGTAGTAAAGTACATGCATGCTCGGTCCAAAAGGGCACAGCACAGACAAACAAGTAGTATACATTGATGTCACTTCCGGGAAATGTATCCATCATTGACTGCAAACTGTAATAAACAAAAATAACCAAAATGTAGCAAATTAAAATGAAATTAAAGGAATTTTTATTTTTATTCTCAGGAGTGATGTGCAAATATAGAGCACACCAGATATGTAATTATTACAATACTAAGAATATAAAATATATCATATTTATGATTTTTTTTATAAAGTGCCTAATTTGTCATCAAATAGAATTGCAAAAGTAATTAATTTCAAATTATTTTCTTGCCATTGGTTCGAGAAACCATAGTTGTTCCACAAAACCTAATAATTTTAATATATTGTTAAATATTTTTCTATGAATAAATTGGATAACACATATGAATGAATTACATATTTACAAGCATAAAAAGAGATGGTAATTTACATTTATATCCATTTTCACACATATATTATGTAATCGTCATCATATTTAAATTAATTTTAGTGTTGTCTGTGTTTAATGACACTGCAAGGCAAAATAAACACAGTTATCAAGTGAAGTGAACTCTTTAACACCCCGTGCTGCATAGGGACTCTGTGAGTCGAGACGTAGCTAATGTGTCCGTTTCTCTTTCTACCTTCTGTCCACAACATTTACCCATCTGTCTTTACAAAGCCTATGTCCTCACGTGTCAGTCTGTGACACATCCTCAATCTCTCCCCTTTACCCTTTTCGTCCTTCAGATTTCCAGCCGCCCGTCATGAGTGACTCTTACACTCCCACTCCTCTGTCCCTCACTCACCCGCCCCTTTCCCCAACACCTCTCTGCGCTGTGTGCTGTCCGGCTGCCTTTATTTACTGCTGCACTCTGCAGTGTTTACAGCATCGATCCACCTCTGTTTGTTTAGTACAGCAGCACCATCATACATCAACTCCAGACGCTGCTCACACGCACACGCTCGCACACGAAGTGCAAAAGACACCAACAGACTGATGATCGGAGAACACTAGTCATATGCTTCAGTAGAAGTACAGTGTCACGAAAGTGTCTGTGGCACAACATGAGCGTAAAGTGGGTGTCAGGGGAGAGAGGAAGATGCAGACAGTATGACACAATCACCACAGACACGCAGGTGCAGCTGGGGGTTAAAGCAAACTACAGAAAACAGCCAGGAGGTTCAGATAACACACTGCGCGACTCTCTCTCCCGTCCGCGTATGAAACACACACAAGTGCATTTGGAACAGAGTGTGCTGGAAACAGGAAACAAACACCTTCTGTAGTGCTGAGAGATGGTAGCTTAGAGAAGGAAAGATTCAAAACCTGGCGGCCCACATGTTGTGCCACATGAAGAAATTGTATGTACAATTATGCACTTTCAATATGAATCTATGGGGTGCACACTTTTTCTGTTTTATGTGCACTGTTGTCCTTTTTGGAGGTAGAAGTCCTGTTCTACTGTTGGCAGATGACCTTCTGGTTATGTATTATCTACATAATTCCTATGGGCACTTTGTGAATAGTTACATCACGTGCTGAAGTTAAATTAGGCTGGAGCAGTCCAGAACAGTGTCCTGCAGTTTTTTTGTATATGCTGAGGTCCAAATTTGTTTGCATTTCCGCACCACTTAACAGCTACACAACTTTAGTGCACAAGTGCAACAACTTTAAAAGTTTGTTACATTAAAGTAAACATAAAATCAAAACTGACCCTTTTATCAATAATTCACATTTTTGGTCGTATTGCTAATTATTTATTGGTGTATTATTTCGAATGACATAAAATCTTGAAAGTACTCTCCCCTCCAAAATCCCAGCTTAACATCAGGTTTTACTTTGGCAAACACTAAAACTTTCACATAATGTGCCAGATTTAAACAGTCATGACAGCAGCTGATTAAAGCTGATTTGGACAGACACGGTTAGTAAGTAATTTTATCTTTTCAGTTTAATGTTAAAATGTCCTGCAGCTAAAGCAGGGGTGTTTTTACATATTTTGATGCAATTACACCACAGGCTTCCACTGTAAGTGCATTTTTGTGAATGTGATTTTTGTTTGTTTTTTCAAACAAACCAAAATTGTTTTCTGTGGTATTCGACAGCATGCTACAGATGTTGACAATAAAGCTTAATTTGCATTAAACCCAGAACATTCCTTTAAAGTGTGTGGTTTTGCTTGCCTTTATTTAAACCCTTCTATTTCACCACATCTCCCAGCTTCTACATCTGCTCTGAGAAAAGCTATTGTTCTCTTTCTACACAGCCTCAAACTACACACCAAAACCTGTCAGCTCCTATAACGTATCGACAAATCCACTCCAAACTTGCTATTATCAACCTCTAAATCACTCCTATGTTTGTCCCTCCATCTCTCCCTCCCCTCTATTTCTCCTCCTCTTTCACTTTCCCTTCCCTGTGAAAGGTTGCATGTCTTTTCACTCAGGCAGACCGAACCCAAGTCTCTCATCTCCTGCACAAAGGGAGGCCCCGGCCTCTCCCACCAGCCCCCTGGAGGAAAAGTCACTGTGCTCCAACTCCATCCTCCTTCCGCTCTGGTAGAGGAGCAGGTGCGTTGATTTAAAAAAGGCAGCCAGCTAAAACAGCAAAACAGAGGAGCACAAGAGAACTGCTTATCATGTGAAAAGTCCTAAGGTGTTTGACTCCAGGGGGACCACCCTCTTTTTTTCCTCTTTTCTCTCTCAAATTCAAATTTGCTTGACAGTCGAGTTACGATGCACCGCAGTGACTGGCTGATCAAGCATGACGGCTACACAATAGATCTCTCTCCTTTCACCTTGGCTTCTGTCCGATTGGTTTCGACAAGAAAGGGCTGTGATTTTGAGAAGGCTAAGGCCTAATGCAATATGAGATAACAGCACAGAATATGAGGCCATTGTAAATGTACACTGTATTTTATTGGATTGTTTAATAAATATAATTAAGTAATTGAACCTTGTTATTCATTCAATTCTATAAGCAGTAGAGGGGGGGGGGAGAAATAGGATTAAATAACAGGAGAGAAGAGTGGGTGTTCGATTGGCCTGTGTGGATTTTAATTAGTGTTAATTGGCCACAGAGGGAAATGAGGGCTCAGAGACAGTATGTGAGTGTGTCTGCGTGTTGATATATACTCTCCTCTCTTTCTCCCCCCAGCAATGGTTGTTATTTGTACGGTTGCGTCCCTAGTCAAGGCTGTATTGGTACACAGGTGGACTTAGGGGCTGTCAGAAGCTAAAGATTCTGCCTTTAACACACCAATGAGATCCACTGGGTTTCTAGCTCACCCCTTCAACTCTGACAGAGTATATATTACTATTATACTCCTGTTTTACTATAATACACAAACACACACACTCCCTTATCCTCATCCAACAAACAACAGATGCGAGGGCACATGTGCAAACTTTAGCAGAGTCAGTCAAAACATGACAGTGCTTTACACAAACACACAAATCTCATTCTGAAACGAGAATATGTAAAATTTATTTTCTTTTAATTTGTGGGGCTTGCTGACTATTGCCATTGCTCATTCTCAGTATTACACTTTGGCACATGCCGTTTGTGCTACGGACAAAAATGCAAAAAAACCTCAAAATATCAAAAAAACCTGACACTGCAGCTTGTTGAGGAAGTCAACTTTTCATTTTCAACCGATCAGAAAATTTTTTACCTGGCGGATGATCAAATGAGCAAAAAAGAAAAAAATCCCAAGGACATACACTCAAGGAGGAAAAAATATGTATATAAGTGAATAAAGTCTTTGTTTCTTAAATCCCAAATACCTCACATGTCCCCTTTTGTACGTAACTTATAATAATATCAGTGATAACAGAAGTAGTGTACACTAATTTCACTCCTACAATTACTGCTGATATTCACTATCCCTGCCGTGCAGTACAGTACACGAGAGAGATAAGAAAGAACAACAGAAACACAGACAGAAAAATCAAGTAAAGACTAAGTAAAACCTAACAGGGATTTTAGCCTGGAGTGTGTCTGTGTTTTAGTGGATACGAAGGGGGAGGCAGTGATGTTTATCTGTGTGTGCACTTGTGTAATGTATGTGCGTATATGGAAGGGGGGTGGGGG
>JAZGTK010000781.1:0-52742 GCA_036877625.1 Ambastaia sidthimunki
ATAATGAGAAGACTTAAAGCTGGTGTTTTGTTATGAAACATGAGTGTGAGATTCACACAGTCTGACACTTTTTTTGAAGCAGGCATGTCAACAGCAGGTTACACTCTGTAGAGGTGTATATTGGAAGGAAGCAATCCAGGACCAACAGACAGGAAAGACTGCTGTTTTAATAATGTAGGGATGCTTTGAAGGAGCACTTTTAAAAAATCCCTCTGATGTTGAGAGAGAAAACAATTTTTAAGCCTTGTGAAGGCTAAACTAGGAAAAAGTAACAGAGATAAGTGGAGAAACAGCAAGAGCAGGAGAATTAGAGAAAACAAGGGCAAAATACGGAATTTGTACGTTCATGCACGGCATTATTTATGCAAATCATATGTGTCATGCTGATTGTGAGAGTATTTAACTTTGCAACTGGCATTATCTCAAATTATTCAAAACCATTTGGTCATAATTTACATAAATTAATACATTTAAGCTTACTGCCACCTTCTTCCAACGTGCAAGGCAATTCTATTATTAAATAATTAACAGTAACAGGTTTGTGACAGTGGCAAGTTGGTGATGGGGGATGGCGCTATTGCAGAAATCTCCACAAAATCCAATTCTTTACAGGAAAATATAAATTTCTGCTTAAACAACAAATTCAGAGATGAATACTCACAGCTGTGGGGTCTTTTTTGTGCATTTGGGCTGCAGTGAGTTGTTTGAATCCTCCTGGATAACTGAGATGAAAAGAGAAGATATTAGGTGCATATTCTTTCAATTACATGCACTGCGCATATGGGAAGTCAAGTAGTTCCTATCTCAAATTTCCTCTCCTTGTCAAGCACAGCAGAGCAGAGCCCTAATGAAAGACTAGAGGTTGTTCTATGCACTCATTGAGCTGGAGTGTGGAAGCAGACAGACGAGTTTACCCAGTGTGAGACGAATACACTTTCTGTTCCCATTTGTTTCCCGAGAAGGCGATGTGTCTGGTGTTCATGACCACTACATGATCTCCGATATCACCTGGGAAACAGACACATGGCCATAATTAACCCTGCACACTCAATTTCTCTCCCACTGGTCCCCACAGAGGAACTATATGTTCTTTATGACCATTCCAAATGAATCATACATCATACACCCTATCATTCATGACCTCCAATCCCTGATGATGTGTTGATGGCAGCTGTATTTTCCCCTTAATATTAATGTAAAAAATAAGATGGTTAAAACATAACACTAATTTATTAACTTATTACTATGAATTTATATAGTGGATTTATATAGTATATAACATTATTTAATATTATTGAGTACTCACATTTACACGCATTTGTAACTGATATAAAGTTGTTTATTAGAGACATTAAACTCAGCCCATCCTTCACCCAGCCTGGCAGAATAACTGCACAGACCTGGAATTTCATCTCTTGGCCTGCTTTGCTCATTCATTTATCAGGATGAGCGTTTCATTAAAAACTCTCAGCATGTTTCAGGAAGGAACAGCATCAGTTGGGTCTGAGGAGACCCAGCTCTCTTCTTGTGAATGAGCTGCACACAGCTATAGCGTTCAGTTCCAGACTAATGTATCAACCGCACAGCCTGGTGGAGCCAGAAGTCACGGCACCTTACGTCTCACTGAAATTAGATGCCATGCTTAAAGCTTTCCATATTCAGATCAAGGGAAGAAATATATTTCCTGCTGTCAACTTCTGGTATGAGAAAATAATTTCTGATTTACAGAAATCCAGTTTCTGAAAATAATTTTGCAATACACTCCACAATTTTAAAAAACTCTGATGAAAGATTCAGCCTTTCATGTTAGATTTTGCAATTTAAGTAATTTTTAAATTATTAACAATGGGCAAGTTACATTGTGTTGGAAGTTAGTTAAGTTAGAAACCGTTTTAACATCATAAACAGTAAGCATGAATAAGCAGTAATCATAAGCAACAAAACTCAACCTCATAAAGCAGCTCAGTTACATTACACAGCAACAAAGTTATTAAATTGTACACATGAAGGGTAAAACTGAAATAAAAGTAATCATAATTTTAAGGTTTGGCTTAAAAGAGCGTCGCTGCTAATATTTTAAACCGTGGTGCTTTACTTCCATCTTGTGGCCATTTGGCTACTACATATTTTCAAATGATCATTTAATGAAACTTTTATGTTCTACCCAAGATAGAAACAAACAGAGAAAATTGTCAATGGTTGACTCACTCAGTGGATGGTAAATGGGTTTATGTTTCCCTTGAAGCCTCACTGCACACATAGTGGCAATCTTCCCTGGAGGCTGCAGCCTGGCGTCTATAAGGAACCAGGATCTTGCGAAAGTCGCCCATTGCTTAAATGAAAAATAAATTAATTAATGTAATGCAAGTTGGCAGACGTTTGTGATGACTGTTAATTGCAAAGGATGCAACGGAGCCGGTTAACCTGTCACATGTCACCTAATGCACTGCCGCACACGCAGTTTCCTTGAAGGATACCTCGCTACAGATATCATGCATATTAAACTGTTAAAACGGATCCAGAGATTACGCAGTTATACATATTCCCCAGTTTATTGACCATAAGTTTAATATACAAGCTAAGCTTATAAAAGAAAGATGAAGCCTTTCATACTAAAACAATTTAAACATTGGTTGTCAACATAATATCTTTCTAGGTGACAACAGACCAATGTGATCATGCCATAATATATAAACAATAACACATTACCTGGGCTGATCTTGAAAAACTAGACATGTTACATGAGAATTTGACTTCAATGTGGATCTATTGGTACAGCAGTAATTTTCTTCCCCACCACTGACGGCTGAACACGTGGTTCCTTTTTCATTCTCAATTATCATTTTCAAATTATATTTTACCTTCATTCCTTTATTAATTCGTAATAACAAATACCTGGTAAAATGTATTGTCTTAACATTAACTGACCGCCACGTATTATAACTTGTTCCTACGGACTATATTATTGGTAGCGCCGCGTCATGACACGTCATTGAGGAACATCAGTGTATGTAAACGCGCTTAAATTTGTTTTTGCAGAAGTCTGTTGTGCTTGTACGAATTAGCATTTTTGAACCTACCTAAAACCAACTTTGTCATTTAAGCCATTTATGGTACAGCACAGGTAACTACATTATTATGCTTATGTATTCCATTTAGTAAACGCATAGTTTAGTTCATTGTTTAAAAGTTCATGTGACCTCCACTGTGTATTTCCAGTGATGCAGCTCAGAGTGGGAGGAATTGTGTGACAGTGGGAAATATGAGCCATCTGCTCTACAAAACTGTATCGCTGCCCTACAGGAACAAGAAGAGCAGAGCACACTCACAGAGAGCCCATCCCACACAAAATGAAATTCTTACTGCTTCTCCAGTGAAGATTTGGTAATTACATACATGACATACACTAAATGACAGGTCAGGCATGATGTCCAAGCTGCTTTGCATGTTTTTCCATACAAGAAAGATGGATAGTGGATTTATACTACCAAGAAGAAAACTTGATTTTCAAACATGATTCGTGCATTATCTTCATTTATGTAATAAATATAATGTCAGAATAGTCCCTGCTTTCCCATTGTTTGATCAAGAAATGATCTTGGCTCATCGGCATTGGTTAAGCCAATGTTTCTGTGATAGGATAATAAACAGCTAGAAAATTAACCTATTTAACATTCATTATAACTATTTATACTTAAAATTTAATTAAATGTGTGGGTGTATTTAACGCTAGAATTTATATTGCCACCAGAGGGCGGACTGTTGTAAGAAATGGTGTATAAGCGAATACTGTGGGAGTTATTAATTTGCGAACTGTGAAAGGAGGAAGATGGAAAGGCTTAGTAAGCATGACAGATGTAAAGAAAACAATTAAATTCAGGGAAATTCTGAGTGGGGAAATTTTAAATGCTGGCGGAAAAAGAGACATTTAAAAGACATAGTGTTACAAAGCGAGTGTACAGAGGACCAGCAAGGATCCTGCTAGTTCTGAATCAACCTCAGGTGAACTATAGATGCAGAAAGTGTGCCAGTTCTTTAAAGATGTATGAAGTGCTTTCATGGCCCGGGTTTGGAGTGAGGGCATTTTTCATGGTCGTTTGTTTCCTTGTCACTCACTAAATTAATTTAGGTCATAGCTGCTCAGACAGCAAGTCAGTGTTGCACAGTATCGTGAGAACTAAAATCTAAAATATTTCTGGAAATCTTTGCATTGGAAAAAAAGAGTTTCAATCTATCTCAGGTTCTAAAAACAGCAGAGGTATTGTAGTGAAATATAGGCAGAGAGCCCACGCTGAATGGTGAGCTTGTGTGTTGTTTTCAGTTTGTCTCAGAGCTGAAAGTTGATGCTTTCTGTTCACTGGAGAGATCTGCTGTTTCCTCACACAGACCCACAAGGCCGTCCTGATTATAAACTACACAATGAGTTGAGCAGGTTCATTCCCATCCAGATTTAAAGAGAATCTTCCAATTACTCACCAGTGGGGAGATTTTGACATTAAAACATTCTGGATTTCTAGTCTTGTCATGTGTCATTTATTCTGTTAGTCTAATTTGATTTTAAGAAACATACCTGGTATAGATAATACAGCAATATGGTTACGTCTATGTCACAGCTAGTATACCAGTGTAAGAGGTGCTGTAAAGTTTTATATCACCTCTTTCCTTTTTCTCTCTCGTTCTGTCATAAAGTGAGAATGTGTAATGTTACAGTAATGAGTTTTCAGCTGTGGATTAATCACAGTGGCTGTATCAAGATTTCAGCTCCTGCGCTGGAGCAGATTGCCCCCCACTGCCTGCTTACACATGACTCGAGCATCAAATTCACCGTCTCTGCTGATTAGTGCCATTTACTTTTTCTTTCTGCCTGCCGTACTTACCAACTTTATTACTGTTACGTGTGCTGCAATCAGTAGGAAAATGCCATTTTACCGCATTTCATTGTGAGGCTAAGACATTACCTTCCATCTGCCACTGCGGCCATGTTTCTGCTGAGAGATGATGGTGTTAACACAGGCACATTCATTCAGAGCACCTCCAGTCATTACAAACACTACTGTAGGCGTATGAATCATTTAATATTATGATAATTGTCATAAAAGTCACAATATAGTTATTTCCTATATATTAAATAATTATTAAATAATCATGTGATTATTAGATACCTGTAGGCTATTAGATAATACACTGAATAAAATGCTATACAAATGGCCGGCACTATAACTCATTTGGTTCTACTCTCTTTATTTGATATATGATTATAGCATATGATTATAGAACTGATTATAGCATGTTTGCAATCAAAAACAGTTCTAAAACAGCTTTGTGTAACAAGTTACACGACAAAATATTATTTAAACAGCTAAAAACGCAACTTCCTAAAAAGCCCTGTTTATTGTTTTTGTTTCCTGTTTTGTTGTACTTCTGTATTATTCTGGTTTACTCTCAAAATTTGGCAGTGTGATACTGCAGACATTGTAGCACTTTGTTGGTGATGTTCCTCATTTGTAAGTTACTTTGGATAAAAGCTACTAAGTTATAGTACAGACACTAAATCCTCATAAAACTGGCTACACAAGCAGCCATTGTAAAATACACATAGTGGATAAATATGTAGGCCAACACTAGGCTAATGCTAATGGGGGATTGGTTGATTAAAAAACTGAAGTTAACTTTTACATTCTGTTCTACAACATTATTATTACTACAATGGCTAACCAGAGTTAGCACACAGCTGAGCTTTTGATTTGAATTATGTTGACATTGATAAATGAAATCCAGATGGGAGGTTTAACAAAAGGACAGTCATTTACACTCCTTGAATGGTGGAATTACTGTATAATGTGAAAGCTTAATGAGTGTGAAATATTCCCCATGAGTAAATACACTTTAATGTGTGCTGATCTGAATACTAAAGACTCACAGATTTACTATAGTAACATAAAAACAGGCGAACTGTTGACCACAGACTTTACTCCAATCATAAAACGCCATTCTAAAAGCACATTAAAAATACCTGAGGAAATCCATGCCTCAAACTCTCTTTGGGGTTTAAGGATTACAAACTGAGTAGTTTATTATTGCAGCAAGTTGTGACATAACATTGCTTGGCATCCAAATAAATGTAAATTGTGCTTTGTGTTGTGCCTGGCAAAACTCCCTAATAACAGCTTCTTCCTCTTGAGATGTTTGGGACTGTATCTTCATTTACATTGTCATAGAGCAGATGCACAACAATTTCCACAGCAATTTAAAGTGCATTCAAGCTATATATTCATGATTGTGTTCCGAAACACAAGACCTTTGTGTTGCCAACCCCATGTTTTACTAGTTTAGCGATGAGGTGTATATATATATTGTGATATATCAGTCTCATATTAATAAAGCAAAATGGTTCTGCCTTTTAACAGTCCTCATATGCACCTAAATAGACAATTACATAATCTGATCTGACAAACTTTTTCACATTTCTCTAAAATGTTAACATCATCGTCCCTCCCACCCCACAATCCTAAGAGATTTCTGACAAGGTTTTTAAAAGTGCTTAAATTGAGCTTTTCATTAGTTTCAGTGTATTGCATCTTACTCGTCCTTTCTGTGGGCAGAATCCACTGAATAATGGAGCAGATCTCTTCACATTGACTTACTCTTTCAAAGCTCTGATTCTCTTGTATGGAAGCTAAAAGAGCCCAATTGTTGCCAGCTGCCTCTTAGTCTCTCTCAGACTCCAGCCCCAAATCTCTGGTTTAGTCCTGCCTGAGCACAAAGCTGATTTTGTTCGGGCACTCAGGGGTACAAGCACCCAGCAGCCCCCAAAACAGCTTTAACTGTTACTTTCCTAATGGCAAATAACCAGTAAAGTGCTGGTGTTTTTATTTGTCAGCCACTCTCATTGCTAAAACCACTTCAGTCTGTTGAGCAGATAACACTTTCGTGGTTAAACTACTTGGTCATCCAGTGTCTTTCTGTTTTACTCTTGCTTCCTGTTTGCTTATTTTCTGTTTTGTCAAAATATGTTACATTGCAACTGCTTATTTGTTGTTTCTTGTGTATTAAATGTTTTACTGTTACCAGCCTGTGTTGGAATTGATTCAGCTGATCAGAGTCACAGATCTCTCCATTCACCCTTTTTAAGAGGAGTTTGAATTGTATCTTTTTCAAGGGATTAAAGAAAGTGTGCATTTTATCCATAAACAGCAGCAGTCCATCAGAGTGTGGAGGAGAGGCTGAGCCTCTTTAATTCAAAAGACTCTTTAATAACTTTCCTTTTTAGCATAACTCTGATGTGTAATGAATAAAGATGTTATTTGAGTTTCTTTCAAATGCGGCAGCATATAAAGTCGTATAATGAATGCTGGAAGAGTCGATATGCATAAACAGTCAGACCAATCAGAATGGATATGCAAATGATCCAGTGTTATTTGTCTATGCTAACTATATATCTAAAAATGGCAAGATTTTTTTCTGTGTGAATATCCAATTGTAATCAGATACATTTGTGAGTGGGTGTGCCTAATGTAGATGTAGTGCTTGATTTACTCTGTTTTCTGGACAATGATCAGAAAGATTGTTGTTAATTATCAAGAAAGACATCTAAGAATCTTCTGCAATTTTTTTATTGCCATAATGTAAGGAGAGCTGTTTTGACCAATGTTGTTAACGCAAACATTAGATCATATTACAGAATGCTGTACACTGCAGTATTGTTTTTTGTGTTATAAACCCACAATGTACAGCAGATTTCCCAGATGAAGCATGTCATTTAGTTAGTTTGCTAGTAGGTATTAAATTTAAATGAAGGATTTTCTCTAAACTACACTTAAAAACAGAGTGACTAGTAAAGAACATGCACTTCATATTTAGGAAGTCAAACGTGTACTTAAGCATGTCAACTTTCTGTGAAAGTCATGCAGTGAACTCTATACCCACGGCTAATGGCTGGTAAAGCACATTTTTGTGAGTTTGCAAAGGTTTACACTGTAAACTGTACTGTCTTTAGTGTATTGTATTAGACTTTGACATGGTTCTGCAGTGGATTGGCTACCAAATCTGTCAAAGCCCACTGGATCCAGCTTTGTGTGGAGAGGTAGGCCTTCAGCTCTAACACCATCATCACCAATTATCTGGTTCTGGTCAAACCTGCTTCCCTGCTGAGATTAAGCCAAAGCTATCAAAGTCCTCTGAGACAGAATTGATAACAACTACATATATTGCCAACAGCTGGCACACTGCGTGACAGTGACAAATTTTTTTCCTGTTGTCGGTGGCATTTATTTCTCTGTCCTGTGTGATAAGTTCTGAGATCTTCCCATCAGCCTCTCAGATCAGCTCCTGTAATAAAGAGACTTCATGTCCAAATGCCCCAAAGAGTTTCCTGGTATGAACAGTGTTTAAAAGAATCAGACTCACATGGCAGTTTACAGGGCAGCTAAATATGCATAATTGTACCTTTGCATGTTTCTGTGCATGTCTTGAGTTAAAATTACACGCTGACATTCATGTCTGCTTTTATTCTTGTATATTTTCAACCATATTATTAACACTTCATCCCTCAGTGTCTAATGTGGAGTTAAAAGGTGAGAGAGGCCACTACCTTTTCTTGGTGCAGGGGGCGGAGTGATTGATACAAACAACCAGTCAGATCAACAGAGCTGCTGCCATAGCATCGCTCAATGTCATCATCAGAAAGAAAGCTCCGCCTCCGTCAGGTATAATAACCAATTGTGGATCTTTTAATATGCACAATTTATATCCACATGAATGTATACAGCTGCAGCGACGTGCCTAGAGCTAGATTTGAGTTATAAATCATACTGTTGGGGTGAGAGGGCCAATATGGTGCTTCTAAAGGAAGTTGCGCCCCGTGGCTTTCAGGAATCTCATTCATTAGAGCCAGATTAAACCCACACAACAGTCTCATCTATCACTGTAGCAGCTGAGGCCACCTGCATGTAGGTAAGATGAGGTGGCACACACCCCTTACTCTACTAAACCAGAGCTGCAACGTTCTGACTGTTCTAAATGTGGAACAAATAACTGCTTCTCAGTTATACACATTTATAAGCACTGAATTGAGTGTCGCACAGTCATGTTTTCTTTCCAAACACAAACAAACCACCGTGTTCCTGTCAAAAACAACAGTTTTGTTAATGTCATGGAATTATAGCAACACACTTCATCAGGGTAATACATTAGAGTGAGTATTTTTAGCAGTCTGTGGTGTGCGTTAAATGTTTTTTTATCTTGGCAGTAGAAATTTGTCAAGGGCTAAATGTTCAACAGTTTCTCACAAACTCTTACCCTTGATAAGATATTTGGTTTGTTTATTACGCTCTCAAAAGATGTTTTCTTTTGTTTCCCTATTTGTAAGGAATTCTGACATTTTTAAAGAACATTCTCTGTAGTATTTAATGTAAGGTAATATTGCTTTAGCTAATATTGTCTTCTCACTGATTAGCGTGTTTGAAGCTCAGGCAGTCAGGTGATTTGTGGTTCACTACTGCTCCTAATAGCTCTTTGTGCTGTTAGAGTGGCCATATTTAAACGCCCTACTGGAGACCTTTGTTGCAGTAAATGACTGCTCTTGAGATGAGGACGTGTGGGTTTGCTCAGAACATCACAACCATAATGTTCAGTATCATTTAATACTGGAGCTGGAACCCAAGACCACAGACCTCCAGTTCGTTCCTATTTGTTGAAAAATATGTTAGTAAATGCTTAACATTTGAAAAGGGTTCAGAACTAGATCCTTTTTAGGACGAAGTTGATCAGTGTCTTCTTTGGATCAGCTAAATGCTTTTTACATTTTTACCAACTGTTGAGCAGCACACACTTGGTGAGGTGTATAGCTGATGTGTGTGTCTGTGTGTGTTTTTTAATATATGACAAATTTCTAGCTTAATGTTCTGAGACAGCTGTGAGTAAGCCATTCGAACGTTTATTCCCTGAAATACTGTACTGTAGTACTACTGTAGTGCTTGCATAACTTTTGGGAAGTACTAGATATTTTGTATGAACAATGGCATTTTGAAAGAGGTGCTTTAAGCTCCTTAGTGTGACTAACTTGCCAGAATAAGGGAACAAATGAAATCTCTATTCTTTAGTATGTATAATTTGTCCTATTTTACTGTTTTTTTGTTTTAGTTCTCTATAAAACCAAAGCCAAATCCATTGTAAAGTCTCATTGGTTCAGATTCTTGCTGTACAGCTGTAGAAAATATATTCACCATTCTAAAGAGTAGACATAAAATAATGCAACTAGAACATGTCCTGTAAGAAATTCCCAAGATTCCAGTATTTGTTCATCTGATGTGGGAAACTTTGAATCAGTCAGCTCTCCTGGGAGTTTAGAGATTTAACTCTCTCTTCCTCCTGCATTTTGTGACTGTCATTCTTGTCTTCACTCTCTCCTCTGGCCGGTATTCTCTCCTGGGAGAAGCACTGCTGACAGCCTGCGCTCTGTGCCGTGTCTCCGTGGAGAGCAGCTTTGCAAAGGGAGAGGAATCTGGCCAAGGTGCAGACCCTGGTCATGTTCTCGTATGTGGTTTCCCAGGCAACAGAAAACCTTTCCCCAGAACTCCAAAGTATTCACACACTGTTCTTAAGTAAAACCAGACCAGAAGATGGTGTAGCTTTAGTCACACTGTAAGAGGTGAACAACAGTCTTTCGGAGACCCTGCTGTGGCTACTGGTTTATGATGCTTGATTGACTTTTATGATTGGCAGAATGATTGTGGTGTGTAGGGATCCGTTATTAGACTTTTTTTAGGCTATTATTTTAAGCGCACGTCTCAGATGTCTAACACCTTGTCTCTGTAGACTTCTAGTTAGGTCCAAGTTCATCTATAGCCGTATTCGGACAGGACTAGTTTTCAATTAATTTGTGTTTCTCAGACATACTATGTGATTTTAATCCTTTCGGAATAAATTAAATCTGTTTTTCACACAATCTCTGTAAAATTTCCAGAGCAATTTACCTGTTGTTTTTCAGCAAACTCAATGGTCTTTTGAGAAATCAAATTCTACCTGAATGTGAATGTCTGTGATTGCTAATAATAAATGCTTTTCATCATGTGTTTTGACCAACGTGAACTACCATTGTGAACTACTAAGTGCTTAATTTATGCGTTTTCTGCCTGCTGCGTGCCATTTAGTATGAATAAAAATGTCTTTAACCATCCAGCAGGAAATTCTGAAAATTTAAATAAAAAAGATAGACTAAAGCACTATTCACATGGGATATGTATTATCTGGGGACCATGTGTGATCTAGAAATTACCCCCTCACGTCTGATTTTCATGTGGCGCATTCGCACGGGATAAGAGAAGCCTGTGATTTTACTTGAATTTTCTGACTTATCTCCCGGATATGATGTTGAAGCAGTACATAACATTATAGGCATATTATAGGTATATATGTAAAGGTATATATGTGTCATATCATAAAAAGAAATTCCCTTCCCGCATGCCGCTATACATGTCATCCATCTCCATCTAATCATTCTTTTTTTTCCCGCTCGTCTCGTGGCGTTCAGCTTTCTCCTTCTGCAAATTGTATTGTTGTATGGTGTGTAGCGATATACAGCACCCAAAATACACTCAAAACACTCCAATGCAGTCTCCATTCTTTACGCACAGAAACAGAAACCTTAAAAAAAATGATATACGACCCCGCTAAATTCTGGCCAAATTACAGATAAGGCCGATTCGCACAGGATTAAGATCACAGACAACCTCCGCAATTATTACAAATGACTAGAGGTCACCAGGCAATACTAATCCCATGCGAATAGGGTTTAAGTCAAATATTTGTTAAGATGCTAACCTCCATTTTGTCCAACCAATTACTTAATGTAATAATTATATAACTTACTATGTCTTCATTTCAGAGATTTGATATAAGAAGCCAGTTATAAAATTATGCTTTGTTTTAGTTAGTTAAGTAATTTTAATGCATTTTAATTTTTAAAATATATACTTTTTAAAAATAAGTAATTTAACATAATAATTTAAAAAAATAATACAAATTAATTTTACAAAAAAAATACATTTGACCATACACAGTGCACACATGATGAGGTCAAATGTTAATACACAATACGGGTTACATCAGATGGAGTTACGTTAAAGTATCAGCAATATTTACAAGCAAAATCAGACACCAAAATGTTATTATATACAGTAGAAATATTGATAACTATTTATTAGCGTTTTATCCTGGCACAGAAAAATGTTGTTTAAATTGGATACATTGAATATACCCTAAATGTACCCTGAAAGTGCTTTGATTATTTACAGTTATTTGCCTTCAATTGTCTGAACTTATGTTTCTAACTGTAACATTATCATCCAAAGATGTAAAGAATGGCCAGAATGGCCCAACTACGGGAACATACATAGAGCATGACCATCAACATTTACATCAACATTTGAAAATGATTTGAATAATATACCACAAAACAACAATACTGTATTTCATCACTCCGTTACATTGGCTAAAGCTCTTACTGTCTGTGTTGATTGCTTCATGATTCACAAACACCTCCAAACATCTCACTACAGATATCCAGTTCTACATGATTTCAGTAATCCAGGTTTCAGTGGTTGGAGAAAGAGTTCATCTGGATGTCCTCCACAGGTGCAAGCTCTTCAGCAGTGCCTCCTCTGAGAGTCTAATGGGCCCTAAAGACAGCCAGAGGGGTCTCGCCACACTGCTGGAGGCCAGAGAGCTGTTCAGACACTTCTCTCCTGATGGACAGCCCAGTGGAGCCACCGCGGAGAGGGTTAGTCACACTCTCACACAGTGTCAGAATTATGATGCTTCTTAATGACTTTCTTCCTCATTTATTGCTAGTGGAATTGGAGTCCCTGAAGGAGTTCACATGTGTATAAAGTTTAAACATTGCATTCATCATTCAAGCTGTACATCAGCATCTTTGCTTTCTGTTGTGCTGTCATATTAAAGGGACAGTTCACTGAGGAATGTAAACAAGTAGCCTTATGGTGATTCATTAAAAAGAAAGTTTATTATTTAGCATTAAAATGCATAACGTATTGTTTCTTTAAACAAAAGTGAACAAAAGTTTTCTCACAGTGAGACACACAATCTCTAGAAATGTACGTTTAATTCAATTCTTCAACTGTAGGAACTCAATGTCCCTGAATGTAGTGCTCTGTAATACTTCCAGGCTTATCGTTTTCCCAGAGTGTGTGTCTTCAGGTTCTGTCTGGATGAGCTTAAGGCTCTTAAGCAAACAAATATTTGATATTTGATATTTTAATAGCGATACAGACGCTGACTGAAACTCAGTATGTTGGAGCGCATGAGCTAACCACTATGCCACAGCTCTGAGAAATTGTGTTTTAAATAGAGTATGTTTGCCTCTTAGCACCAATGTACTGCATCAGAAATAATAAGTGTATTTCACGGTCTATCAGTTTAACAGATGTTCTCTTTGCCAAGCTTTAAATGAATCGCCCTTGTTACACGGCACTTTCTCACCAGCGAGACGTTCAATTAGACACTCAAACTAATGTTTCTCCAGTTACTTTCATTTTGTGGAGCCAGTAGTTCATTGATCGTCCCATGTGGCTCATTGTAGTTCTGCCAACTCACCATTGCCTTCATCTGCTCGCCCGCCCCATCATTTAACACACATTTAAATGCACAGTACATCACTTGCAAAGTAATTGAATATAGATCTGCATTTGATGGCTTTATCAAACGCTGAAATGAGCAATGAATGAAAATTACAGCAAGGCACCCTAATGCATGTTGAACTTGTTCTTTTTCAGCATATTGTGTATAAATCTCATTGGCCTGTATGGTATGGTCGTATGGTAGCGATCAAGTGTCTAATGTTTGGCCTTCACGGCTACATTAGATGATGTGTTGTCAGAACATGCTGAAGTTATTGATCACTCTTTATATGTATTATTTTAAATGGCTACCCGCAGCAGAACTCCTGGGGCCACATTAATTTTAAAGCCTATCATCAGCTCAGAGTTTGCCTCGCTCTGAAAAGCCCGATGATGTCATCGGGAACTCATGAGCCTGGAAATGTATTTCTAAGGCTGATGTTTCTGGAACAGTGCAGTTTCTTATTACATGGGATTAAACCAAAAGGAGCGGGACTAAGATAAAAAGGAAGAAAAAGATAGAAATGATTGCTCGAGTTCTGTAGAAGACTGTCACATCAGATCATTTTGATTAAGTTTGATGTGTGCTACAAAGCGGGATTGAGGGATTGATGTTCTCGGAGAAGCAACTTCCCTTCTAAACTCTTCTACATTTTGTCTCTTTTATTCTTAGATGCTGTAAATCAGAGAGTGCTGAATCTATGGGTTGTCACTGCAGTGGTTGGGTGGCACACACCCAACTGTGGGGGCTATGCAGAAGCAAGAGCCCAATTCCATTAAATTCAAGGCTGACAAGGTGTTCTGCTTCTGTTACCAAGCCCTCACCAAGTCAAAACCCAGCCAGACCCAGAGTTCCGCTCCCAGATATACAATAGGGTAAGTACTAATTACCTGCCCCAGACTTTTTTATGCATTCTCTGTGTATATTTTGGAGAAAATTTGCGGAACTGTGCCAGACCTCTGTGAACAATAAGTGATCCAGTTCTGACCACATGCAGATTCCATGTGGTCACAATGATAGCTGATTATTGGACTCATTCCGTGGATTAATTTCTGCAGTCATCAGTTGTGCAAACGTGATCAGGGCAAAAGTTCCATGAGTGTGCATGTGAGTTCTCCTTAAGTGTTTGTGGTTCTCAAATGCTGAGGGAGGTGGTGAATAAGACGCTCCATAAACACAGATCAGCAGCCAGCACAAGTGCTTTAAAGCCTGCAGTCAAGAACTGTTTGACATATCAAAGTTTTATCTGAAGGTGTGTAAGAGTCTTTCTGCCTCTGTCTCTTGCACCCTGCTGTCCTGCCTGTAGGGCATCTTTGAAGCTCACAAAATATCCCACCTAAATGCTGCTGACTGATGCTTTATGTAGATCATTGATCCATGACAGAAACAAAATTTTGTTTGAGGAAGTCAATTGGCAGTTCCCCTCAAGCTTTTCTGTGTGAAATGTCACATAAAGGGGTGTATTAGTTGTGTGGGTTTTGACTTTGAAAAGCAAAAATCCACTTATTTTAGTCAAGATACCAAAAACAACTTAATAATTCAGTTTGACATTTATCATCTTTTAGACAGTCTGTTTTCAGGCTATTTAATTCAGGATAGGAGAGTGTCTGTAGGTAGCTCAGATACTCAGCACTAGTGCCGCTTGGCTTGCAGAAATACTTTTCAGCATGCGCCGTTACGCCTCAGCAAGCTGTTTGTTTTGCAACAGGATCTGAACCTCACGTGGCTTCATGAAGAAATGAAAAAAGCAGCCGGTAACACTGTCAAACGGGTAAAGTGCACTTTCAGTCAATTGTGAGGTTTCGAAAGATTTAATGTAAGGTGTCCTCAATACAAAACCTCAAAGCTATCATTTTCAAACACTGATTCAGCAGACAACTAGATAGTGTTTCTTTATATGTAACCACATTGGAATGTGTTTGTCTGCATGTCTCTGCATATAAATAGCATTTGTGTGAAAATGTTTTACACCCTTTCTATGCTGTCATTCGCAGGTGATTGACTGGGTTGTGAAGAAATCTAAAAGTTAAACAGAACTTGTGTGTGAAAGGTGATAGAGATTGTGAGCCTTCAGTAGGAAACTCTGGATAAGAGAAACATGATCCTACAGAAGAAGTAGATGTAGCTTGTTAGTATTAACTTGTCATCATGGCTTTAGATGGAAATGTGCATATTTTAGTTTTCTGTTCTCTTTTTGGTAATTGTTTTTGTGATTGTTGTATGTGTATTAAAGTCTTTTTATTTGATGGTTTTATTATGCTCCTTTACTAGACATAAAACAATAAACCTGCAAATGATCTGACTATAAAAACAATGTGAGTTGCCAACATCAAGCTCATACAGACAACGGCCAAATATGGCCACACGTTTTTTGAAAAATGCTGTTTTGCATCATGAAAATCCGTCAGAGGGAGTGTCTGGCCAGATTGCCATATTCCATTTCAGCAATAAGTTCAAATCACCACTCAAGCGTGAAATGAGGAACACATTTTCCAATATCCCATAATCCCAACATCTCTCTGTGTTGACCTCACCACATTGTGTTTAGTTCACTTTCATGTTAACCATACTAAATCTGTACTAAACTATCCCTGCATGGATCTTCCAGTAGTTACAGCCCTAAAGTGATGATATGATTGAGGTCAAAAGGTCACATGGGTCAGAGATCATGAAGACTAACGACTATTATGAGCTGTTTCTGGTACTCTCTACTTGGGGAAGTTGAGGGTGTCTTGTTTGGCAAAGTCATCGGGCACATTCCAGTCCCAGACAGGGCCATTGTTTTTTCCTGGGTGCCCAGAGGGTTGATGGGAGAGGAGGGGTCATACATTGCATTGGCATCCCTGAGAGCCAGCGAAAGCAACGCGCAACTAAACTTACTAGCTGGCAGAACATGAAAATATGTGTTTTTATTTGGGATTGTTGTTAATGTGACAGAGGTGGACACTCCTAGCAGAAATAAGAGTTTAACATAAATATATTGTTTTACAGCTATTCTGTTCTTTTAAGGAACCCCAATAACTTTATCACAACAACTTTTTAAATCTCTAAGTTTGTTGCCTGTTATCGTGATATAAAGTTATATAATGGAAAAAAAATCTGGCCATTTCTGTATTTGCCACAAATGCGATGGGACAGTTCAAAGATGAGACAATAGCTCTTCCACAAGGGCCCTGCTGTCCCAGATTCATAAAGCGGACAACAGACAACAGTGGTCTGGAAACCTGACAGCAGACACTAATTGCTGGTTAACTGGGAAAGCTTACATTGAAAGGCCTTTGTATTTGCACAGTGAAGCTAAATATGACCACAAGTGAAAGAGTGGAAGCTTTAACAATGATTGTGTTCGTGTACATGTATGAAGAAATGTGGATTCATGTAGGAAAGATCCCTTTAGCGGTATTACTAAAAATTTCATCACTTTAGTAACTTTGCATTTAAGTTGAAATGTTCAAATTTTGCAAACATCATAAAAACTCCACTTATCTGTGAATAGATACAGTAGCAGGATAGCAAATGTCTCAATTTCCTTGTTTTGACACAGTTTGTTGACATGCTTTTACATTGATTAGTACTTTAGAATGTCATTTTTTAAAAATTCAATCTCCAAAGTGAAATGATCAGAAACAAACAAGATTTTTCAGGTTGTTTAGCATTTATGTGCATTAAAAGGGTTTAAAACTAGCTTTTCTTTAATCCACAATAGCTGCCAGACAGATGTACTTACACAAACAGCTGTCATACACAGTTCCTTCCCTCTCAACATATATTAATATTAGAGATGTTATAAGTGCTGAATACTTTGCTGTGAAAGATGTAGCATGAATTGGATTCTAAAATACAACTTGCCTTATTTTTTAGTTCCAATCAGAAGTTAGTGTTCAGTAAATAGTTTGATTTATTCTTGGAAAATCAGACTATGTAAAATAGTTTTATCATAATAATTAGAATTTCTCTGAAAATAAAAATGTCATTTTAATTTCAAAAACGTAATTAATTTCATTCAGAGGTCTTTACTACAGCGTCATTTGCCTCATTCAGTCCTGTATGTCCCGGTTCTCAGAATTCCAGGCTGGAATAATCACGTCATTGTTCCAGACTACAACAGTTTGATCTCAGGCTACCAATCCCAGCCTCGCAATCTTGGCAGACAGGAAGGAATGGAGAATAAAGACAATAGGTTTGGGACAGGAGTGCAGGTCCAGTTGCTGTGAAGAGACAAACAATAAAAGGTATTAAGCAATGAAGGGAAGTTCCTGATACGACAAACACATGTTGAGTAAAACGATCGTGACAGGACAAGTCTTGCACTTCCAGAGATGGTCAATTTTTCTGCACAGACGTGAATCATATCCTGTTGGGAGGAATTTCAAGGCCACTGAAACCCCAGAACTAATAATTAGGAATTTTTTATAGCTGAACTAATAGCTATGAAAGTTATAAATAAAAGCTATAATAGTTGCTCAATTACAGCTTTCAGGCATGGATGATTATTTTTGTAATGCTGAGCAAGCAATGTAGGTCTCAAATCTTACAATTTCCCCCTCTTTTCCTCCAAAGTCTAAATAGAGGATTCGCATGCCGTCGTCTGCAGACATCTTCAGCTTTTCAAAAGGGTAGCTAAACAGCGGCTGAGTCAGGGAGCTTTCATCTCCGTCCGCTATCACAGAGAAACCTCGTTCATAGTGAATGACCAGCCGACAGTCCTGACCCTGATACATACAACCTGAAAGAAACACAAACACAAAACTTTCACAGATACATTCCAAATCCAATTACTGACCCCCATAGCTGGGTGTGTGCCACCAATTACTCTTATCAACAGCATGATTACAGTCTAAATACTTATATGAAAAAAACCTCCACCCACAGTAATCAGTCCCACCTAAGGAAGACATTTGTTTTACTAAATTCATTTTTTCCACTTTATTCATACTGGTGTTTAAGGAAAATACAAGCTTCACATATCTGCTTTTAAACCCCCAAGCATGTTTTTCATTACACTTCAAAAACAAAGGCAAGCTCCTTATTGTTATTGTAGTTACAGTGTGAAAAGCTTTTTGTGTTCTTTGGGGTCTTTGCAGTTAAATAATCCGCAAATAATTGAAAAACCTGTAAAAAACTGTACAAAGAATGTAAATATATAATGAATTTAAAATATACAAGGATACAAATAAACATGAGCGAATGAGGTGATTAAGAAACCTGCCTTTTGATACCTGATAATTGTTGTTATTCACCATCTTATTCAGTCTTCTCAGCTCAATACTTTAGTTCTATTCAATACATCACAGGACTCTGTGTATCCAGTATCACCCAACTAATACATTCAAACACGGCTTATTAGGCGCCACAGAATGTGGAAACCTACTGTTACCGTGTCTATTGTGAACATGCCAGTGATCCACTTCTGCCGTTCTCTTTGATTTGCCCAATAAAGCTCTCTGAATCGCTCTTTGACTGATAATTGCAATGCTATTGTCACCCTCGTGAGCCTTTGAGAAAGTTCTCTGCCCTTTGAGTCCATTAGGCTGATTAGATCATTACAGCAATGCAAAAACATCTTCTGCAATTTACCAAATAAATCTGACAGAAAACACTCATACACCTATTAATTACTCACTCAGAGGAAGGATTGGGGCTCTTACAGTGATTTCAAAACAGTTCCCATGTTACTTGTCTCAATACGGTAACCTTATACCCATCAGAAAGGTTTGATCTTCTGGGCTGAAACAGGCTTTCCCACCAGAAAAGCTTTTAGTCACAAAGTGCCTTCCGTTCACCTTGACCATAAGTGGTTCAGCAAAGGAATGTTCAGGTTTGGTCACTTAAGCCACAATAGGCTTGCAATAATGGAGTAACTGTAGGCAATTTATCATGTTTCCTGTGTCTACGCTACACTCAAAGACACTTCAGCTCTTATTCCCCTAAACAACACACTTTATAGTCCTCTCATCGACTGTCATATCTGACCAAACTAAAAAGTAAGGATCGCTTTAAAACCATCCCTACTACTATCTACTATCATCAACTACCAAACAAAAGTCCCACACCAAACTCGTGTTAATGGTGGATTCAGTGTTATTGTGGCAGGCTGCTTGATCAAACAGCATTGCTGCCTGTCCCACAAAGCCACAATGGTTACACAGAGAAATTAACCTATGAGAATTTTATCGAAAAATTGTTATGAAGGTTCTGATGCACTAAAAGTTAAATATTTGTTTTTGAAATCATCAAATTCTAATTTTTATGTTTAAATCTATGCTGGAATTAGATATTGTGTGTCTGTGTGTGTGTGTACATAAACAGTAAGAACTGTTAATCTGTTTAATGATAGGTGAAATAACAAAGAAGAAGAACAGCGTTATGTTTCCAGCTTTCATTTGGCCCTTAAGGGTTTTCTGTTAATGTTTTCTAAGAGGTTATTGGTGTTCAGGCAGTTTTGGTTTATCACACTGAAACAGGATTTTGGAGTCTAACAGAAATATTCCCTAACGGTCACAACAGTGTAGTAATGACACCATATAATATTTACGAGACCCACAAAATAAGAGCACAAATCAATAGAAACAAACTCTCTTTGTAACAGAAGTATTTAGAAGCTGGAAAAACTGATTCTGAACACAGGTAACAGAATATCAGCTGCCAAATGTGTCTTTCCCAAAAAAATCCCAAACATGGAACAGCTCCAAGATTTTGAAGAAAACATATTTGTTCTATAAAAAAAACAATTTCAAATCTTTTTTTCTACAAAATAAATCAATTATTCTGTTCTCTGAAACATATCAATAAGAGATTCAGGCACAACGGAACAAGGTCAGTCTATGTTTATTGCTTTTCATTTAGTAGCTCTTTCAGGTCAGCTGAGTGTTTCTCGGAGTGCTGTTAATGTGTTTAATTCCTGACAATAGAATCAACATTAATTATTGCTCTGTTCATTTCTCTGTTCTCTGCCATTCCTGCTTTGTAGGATACATGTAAATTATCTTGAAGTCTGGTCTTAGAACTGTGAAACTTTTAATCATTTGGCAGCTCAAGAAAGCAGAAGGGGAAAACTGTGAGATATCCAAATAAGGGGCAGTAATCTCTAGGGGCTAACATGTAGTCCAGCAAGATGCAGATAATTTCCTATCACTCTGGGCTCGGGGACTGCATGAGAGCTTCAATTCCCAGAATGCTTTGCTCAGTGCCCCTCGCCTGTTGCATTGAGACCACATAGGAACTCTGCCATGGCATTCCGTTCTAAAAATACACTCCTTACTTTAATGTCTTCAGTATGAAAAACACAAAGCCCAGTCCAAAACTTAGAAATATTGTAGTGCAGCACAGAACTTTTGATGATTTTCAGTCTTTATAGGAGCCACAGATTCAAAGATCAGACAGCTGAGCTGTATTTATCTTGGCACAGAAGCAGTTGAGAAAAATCTAAAATTTCATGTAAGTACATGTATAATGTCAAAGAAACCACAACCTAACATACTGTATACCAGTGGAAGGCAACTTTAAATTAATGACAGAAAATCACAGTACAATAGGTCAGACATTTTGAGATGCAGTTTAATTTTAAAACTTTGTTGTGTTTGTTTTTTTGTGTATATAAGTCCACAGATGTCCAGTCTATGGAGCAAAAAGAAGGATCCACACTTACTAGTAGTGACTTCTTTGATCATTTCCGCAGATGCATGGCAGCCAGTCACTATGTGCCTGGTCCAGATTGACAGATCTTTGCAGGTCTCTGCCCGGAAGAGGTGAGCTTCGATACCCAGCCTGGTTCCGGTACGTGTGGCAAAGGACAGCTCACCACCAGACTGTGGTGAACCCTTATCTGGGCCAGAATGCACCAGCCTGCATCAGAAACGTATTATGAGGGTTTTGTTTTCTTGTATTCTCAAGGACACATAGACTTCTGAGGTATTACCACAGAACCCACTTTAAACTGACCTACATTCATTATTTGTCAAGCAAACAAATAATTCTCATGCAACTAATGTGTGAATTACTAAATCACAAACGTAAAAAATCTTTAAATAATGTCTTTTCAAAAAGCTAAACATCTGTCCACTGCAATTAATGAAGTAGATTTTTACCACTGCTTCATCACTTTCACCAGCAATTTGGAATTAACCTTGACATTAATAAAAATAACACAATGACACAAAAAGAGGACAAATATTATTATAAGCCTATGGCCACTATGAAGTATTGTGATTTGTTAAAGATCCATAAGAATTTTTAAAAGAAAAAACTCATTTGAAAAACAGAGCAGCTGGAACCACATGGGGAAAAAAATCTATATTTTCTTGGTGAACATCTTTAAAAAGCTCTTTCAAAGTTCTGTCCCCTTGACGTCATCCATCAAAAGCATTAATGGACCACTGATAAAAATGTATCTTCTTTCAGACTTCACTGAGGCAGCTAAGTCAAGAGAAGTTTTGAATGTTTTGGCATAAAGTGTTGCTCTACTTTCTGCAATTTCAGGACAATCTCAGGGTCAACAAAACATGAACGTGAGCCAGCTGAGCCTGTGATAACTGCTCTATCAGCCCTTCAGTAAGATTCAGGCAGGACTCCAGTTCAACTTGGACTCAGTTTATCCCTTGAAGTAATAGCTGCCGCCCCATACAGCTTCAACAGGCATTTAAAAGCCATTGTGCTTTTGTGTGGTTTCTTTCAAACTGGCTTACTACACAGTTGCTTGCACTTGGGTGCCATTTGTACGTATGTACATATGTACGTGTGTTCACATGTGTGTACGTGTGTGGCATGTGTTTCACAGCAGTGTGTGCAGGTGTGTGCGGTGTCTGTTTGTATGAAAGAGGAAATAAAGGCAGCAATACAACTATGAGTCAGTGTCTGTGTGTGTGTTGTGTGTGTGTGTACCGTGTGGCGAGCAGAGGGTAGGCGTGTGTGGGGCTGAGCCAGTGTTCTCTGATGCGTGGCATACTGTCATACAGAAGCAGGTCCTTCTCCGTCAACACCACTAGTACTGGTTTCCAGCACTGCGTCTCGCTTTCAGACTGAAACACACACACAAACACGTTGATACTATTTACATTAGGACCTTTCCATTTACTTAGTTGTTTATATTGTGATAAAATGATCATTCCTAGCCTTTAAGTCTAAACCTCACACAAACCCTTTGGAATTTTTATATTTTCATTAAGACGTAATTCAGTATATAGTTCATAGTTCAGTATATTTATTAAGCTGTTTGAATTTGTTCTCATACTGTTGAACCTGAAACACACACACACCCTGAGCAATTTGTATATGGTCAAACATGCCATGTAATTACATTTTGTACTAATTTTTCTACGTCAGCCACAAGAAAATTTGTCTAAAGCAACAGCCACTAACAAACACATGACTAGCCGCTGTGTAAATTGAATTTGCTTGCCTGTTGGTTTCTAGTGAAGTGCAGACATCTGGTGATTAGTTCATTCATTTAAGAGGTTTCTTAATTAACCTCGTCAAACTGAGAAACCACAACATGTGTCTCTTTGACAGAACTTCCCTGCAAGTAACCTGGGAAACCCCAAATAACCTGTGAATAAAATAACACTTACCATCTAGATGGTAAGTGTTACCAAGTGTTACCATTACCATGGAGCAAACTGAAGCTCACAGGTGATGGAGCTAAACTGATGGAGCAAAACAAGCTCACAGGTGTAGGTGTAAAAATGCTTGTAATGTGATTTGGTAAGCACATTTAACTGGAAGAGAATATACATTTCACCATAAACTACTTGCAGATCACTGCAGTGAAACGTTTTACATATTTTAACATTTTAAACTATATCAAGGCAGCTCAGAGATGTTAGTCAGCAACCGTGTAAACACTTAAACTAAAACTGAACTCAACATGGACACATTTACTTTCGTAATGCACATTTCTTATTATGAGCGATTCATCTCACACAGTATTGCAAACACAAAAACAATATTCATAATGCAATAACTTACTCTCACTTGCCCTAAATAACTTCCATTTTCATTTGACTTTATAAATTAGTATTATTTTTTAATCCCACTCTTTAAACCGCCTTTCTACATACTTTGACCAATTAACTTTCATGACTTTTCAGACTTCCCAGACTTTTCAGACAACTAGACTTTTATTCCCAGACTTTTCAGACAACTAGATTAGTATTTGAAAATAATTCACAGAGTGTAATTTCTATCTGATAAGATCATTTAGAGGCAAGCATATCTAAAGTAAGTTACATTCACTTCAGACATTTCCATGACTCCGCGATTTCAAACGGTTGCAAACGGCATTCCAGGCTGACTTTAAAGAGCACAGAGCTAAACCTGCAACACAACTGAGTTACAGTCCGGAAAGTTTTCCAAATGAAGTTAAGCACAAGTGTGATTTACTGCTAAAGTTCTCATCCCTGACAGACAGTTTCTCAGTCCTTTGTAGATAGTCTGACAGAACATTCAAATATTCACAAATCACAGGGCTGCTGTTTAGTGGGTCCGTTTTCCTCGAGAGCTAAAATGAGACGCCAGAGGGGCCGAGTGCGTCAGAGGCAGATGTGCAACCACAAAACAGACCCTTGTTATAATCTCCGGCTGTCACACGAAGAAATCTAGCCGCTGTCTGTGGCCATTCGGCAGTCTGGTTTTTCCTATCGTATAATTATTCATCAGGTTGATATTAGAAGATGGTACAAGGGAGCTCTCATTAAAGATCTGGCTGAACAGGGACTGCCCACAGTCCTGCCATCACTGCAGATCTCCATGAGCCAGCTAATGAGACGGCCATGAAAAGAAGATTTAATAGGGAGGAAAAACCTGCGGTCAAACTGAGAAAAGTCATCCTCCATCAATCGCTACAGTATCCACTCACCACCATTTCTGAAAAGAAAAAGGCTCTCAGAGGAACTGTATGTACAGTTTTGAGAAGGTTATCTATGTTCCCCTCCAAGCTTTTATGGTGTATCACGGGACATATTCAACCCAGTAACTACACATACACAACTTTATTTAGTTTTCTTTCCTTAAAATAAAAATGCACCAAAACTGCAATTTCAGTGTCATTCACCATGTCCATTTTTGCTACTTCTCAAAGAGCAGTTTTATACAGAATGTAGAAGTTCTTTACAGAGCCACAAGTTCCTGATCATGACAGGAACCGTTTACTGTTAAGACAACACTACATCAAAGCAAAGACTTTGAGTTAATGCTGGGCTTTGTGCAAGATATCCCTGTGGGTTCAGATAGTTAGTTTTAGCCATATGGAAAACATTATCCAAAAGACCATCAGAAGCTCTTAAATGTTATTTAAATGTTAAAATAAGGACCTGCAAATCATGGGCAAAAATATCATGGAGCTGAGCTGGTGTGTTTATGCATCTTGATACATCCCAGTCACAGATGTGGACAAAACTGACTATGGCTAAAAAAACAAAAAGGGATGGCTTTTACTTACTGACTCTTTTGAACAAAAACACTAGCAATTCATAATAATAATAATGATAATATAAGTAATGATAACAAATAATGACAATATTTAATCACACTGTATAAGTGCATTTTTAAGCACATTCATTAAACTGTATGTATTCATCACCTTTTCTGCCAGCCAACCGAGGTGCCGGATCTCTCGACTCCCAGCGATGCCGTGGCGACCTGCGTGCTCTCGAAGTTCTCCGATAACTTTGCTGGTGAGGTTTGTGATGGTGGACTGCATCAGAGTGAACCAGGTCTGGGCAGAAGCTGTGTCTTTATAGCGCATGACTATTGTGTGCTTAGCATCAGGGGAGTGAAGTTCCAGCTGTCTAAAACACAAGAAAAGACAAGGACCATAAAAGTAGTCCATATGACTCTTGCACTATATATCCAAGTCCTATATATTCAAGCTCTAGGACAGCTTTTTCTGAGGAACAGCGTTTTGTGAGGAATTATTTTTGGGTGAACCACCCATTTAAGGAAATGCCTTGAAAATATGTATATTCTGGCCCGTATCTTTAACATGAAATTTAAGTAACAGATGGAATAGGAATTATTGCTTCTATAAGTAGTATTAAATATAGCACAGAACAGAATGCATGTGTTGACATTCGAAAGCACTGAACTTCCTGTCTCGGCTGAGAGATCATCAGCGTGAAAATTGGCAAAAACAAGTCTGAGTCAATTATAAGAGCTCTCGAGTCAACATTAACCACCAGAATATCAGATGCAACAGAATCGTACATCATCTCAGCTGCAGGAAGTTTACAGTGATAAATGCTCCAGTCATACATCATCTCCAGCAGGAATCTTAACCTTACAATCCACAATATCATTTTCAGGTGCTCCTGGTTGGTAAAAATAGACTCTACTTTCATGAAGACAGAGAGTATGGGGGGGAGGAGGGACAGAGGCCAGATGGAGCTGCTGTGTTTGCTGTAGATTGGAGAAAAATGCCTTCTGGATGAGGCTCAAGTTCTTCCCCTTAAGGTTGTAAATGGTAGAATAAAACAACTAATAGAGGTGCTTGTGTCTGATTTAGGAAGTGTAATGCACAAGTGAATGTTTCAGTTCCTTTGGTGATAAAAGAAGATTGCTCTCTTTTCACTAAACTTCAACAAATTAACCTTAAAGAAACGCTACTAAACATTTTTTCATGTTTACACAGAGGTGATTACTGATAAAGGCAGACCCACTTGTTCCTGGCTCCTGGGGGCCTTATCTACAGCATGTACTTAAATTGTAATCACAATGCAAACATAACATTTTAAGCCAAATGCTCACAGTTACTTTAGTCAAGCCCCTTTTTAAACTTGTAAGCTTCACGTTCATGTCATTCTATGTTGATGTCAGGAAACTGTAGAAGTTTGTTAAGTTTTATGTATGTGTTTATGCATCTATTTATGCAATAAAATTGGCTAATGTCAATTATTTGAGCCACATATTCATTTGTCACCGGTTAACCCGTGAATACTGGTTACAATGTAAACAGGGTCTAAATTTGGATGTTCTCCAAACACAACATATCTACACCAAACAAGATCAGGACAAACACAGAACAGACAAAAAGGCCAGGGACACATCTTCTGAGGAACATCTACCACAAACCATCAGTCACTCACACTGACCTCCAACACAAAAATTCCATTTAAATGTTCACGCTGGACCATCACTCCAACTCTAAACAGTCAAATAGAACCAAAACAATGGACAGGGAAAAGGGGTCTTTTTGCTCCAGATGGATTTTAAGTAAGAACATGTCAGGAATCCTCTCATTGTATGTCAACTGAGGTAAACCATGAATGTCTGTAGTGTTGACAGAGCACTGCAGGAGCAGCAGGGTGATGGATGGACTATTAGACCTGGGACACAAAGGGTATAAATTGAAAACAGAGCTGGAGGGCAAGAGCTGACAACCTGGCAGCCAGCCTGCAGAGAGCTCCTGACTGACAGTTTTTCGTCTATATGTCTACCTATCGGTCTCTCTCCCAGACTATATACCAGTGGCAGACATATAATGCAGTGTGGGTTGACAACTTTCAGATGGATTCTGAATCTGAATATAGAATTACATTAACTTACACTGAGAGAAAACAATGTGTTAAGGGAAAGAGGATACAGAAAGCCATTAGGGAGCAGAGTGTTAAACATTCTCACAGCAGTACACCAACACAGAAGCCTCACAGTGTTTTAAAAGGGATGTGACATATTCCACATTTCATTACAGAGCTCACAGTTGGTACATCATCTCTGAACACACTTCCTGTGTAATGTCATGGTTAATGTGACGAACCGCAATGTTGTTTCTCTGGTGAAGTACAATAGTGCAAAAAAACATCAAGCAGTACAAAAACACACACACAACAGAAACACTTTAAGCAATGCAGAACAAAACAAAACACATGTGAGATATAAAAACTTTGTATCATCTGGTTCTTCTGGATGATACATGTTGTTCTGAATATGGACTTTATTTATAAATGGGATCTAAATGTTTTGTTCTGGCTGATACTGGGCATGCAGGGAGAATGTTTTTGGGCCCATCTCAAGCGCTCTGCAAACAAGTTTAAAATTTACTTTGAAGTCATTGTTGACATGGACTTTGATGTCCTCTATTTCTTTTAAAAACATGAAGGTTCATCCATTGAAAAGTTGAGGGCACTGTGACACTGTGATTCAGACATCTAATGTGTGTAAAGATGCCAGAGTCAGACACCAGTATAAAGCATCTGTTGTGCATAACCAGGGTTGTCACATTCACCTAGTGAATAATGAGACCTCTTACTGTTAATACAGAGACAGTTTTACAAAGAAATTGTCTGAAACATTTTAATCTGCCATCCTCAACAAGAACAACAAAGAAAAACAATTCCCCCAAAAAACATGCAAAGTTCATATATAAACTTCTTCATTAAATGCTGAATGCAGTTGAATGACAATCAATCAGGTTACTGATTACTAAGTTTTAAGCTTGTTTGTGTATTGGATTTTGGACTGTCAGAAAATTGCCGTAGGCTTTGCTACATTCCTGTGCTCAATAAATTGAATGTACCTGTTTTCTGGGTCAGGGATGGTCATGCTGCGGGTTATGTAGCACATTTTGAGGGGGATGCATCTGCGGTCGCCCTGTAACGACAGCGAGATAAGGCTGGGGATGTCTGAGTGAGGACTGCCGAGACGTGGAGACTCCGGTGGGGGGGTCTCCCAGCCAATCTCAGACACTGGTGACCCTTTTTTCACATATGGGGTGGCCTCCCGCATGTACTTCACTAGAACAAGAAAAAAGGGGTCAGAACATTTTCTGAGAATCTGAAACATTATCAGCTATTCCCACAACTTTTTTTATTTAAACAACTTGAGAAAACCTGAACCCTTTGAGACAGTATTTACAGTTTTAGCCAAAAGTGTGTGGACACTTATAATAAATAGGTTTTAATAATTCTAGAGAAAACAAATCTTATTGTTACACAATATAAAAGACATTATGGAGAAATGTGTGCTTTCAGCTTTGTTGCAGAGGTTTGTGGAAGGCTTATTCTATTTAAAATGGCCCTATGTGGCACTTCATCTATAACTGACTCATTAAACATTTTTATACATACCTAAATTTGTGCACAAAAGCTGGAATAAAAATAGGACCTCATCAAACTGTCACCACAAAGTGCACAATTCTACAAAATGTTTTTGCATTGTGTATCTTTCTGTTTTGCTGTGCAGAAATGACTGAAATAGTCAAACCTACTACTTAAAAAGAAGTGTCTGCATACTTTATAGTGTACTCAAAGAGTTAACCAAGACAAAGAGTACATTTTCCATCCAACATGTGCTCTGGGCTTTAGCCAAAGTCAGAAGTGAAAGCAGGAAACCCCTACGCAAACCACATCACGTCGACAGCTGTCCTGACTGAGGAAATCATTTCACCACACATTTGCATAGTATCCTATTGCATTGCTCCATGATTTCTGATGTGTTTACGGCAGGGCAATGAACCAGAGGGTGAAACACCTACAAATGAACCTGCTGATAAGTGGCAATAAAGAGATTACGTATAACTGCCACACATCTCAGGCAAACTTCACACTGAGGGCCAATTATTCCAATTCAGCCTGACAGTCTGACAATTTTTACAGGAAGCTCTTGAGTCTGTGTGCCTTTTACGAAGTCACATATTCACTACAGCTGTTTTATGATACTAGGGGTATTTCACATCAGAATGTCTGGCTATTTGGCATGACATCAACATGGTTAAAACATGCTGTAAAGGAATGTGACAGGACATAGCAGTGGCAAATTCCATAATCGCTTTTCCACATGCACATATTTAGGGTAAGTAAACAATGACTGCATTTTCATTTTTGAGGTTAACTGTCCCTTTAAGAAAAAAATGCTTGTGTCGAAAATATTTTAAGTGATTGAACACAAATAACTCATGTTATGAGCAGTTTTAACTTGAATCTGGAGCGCGCACACTTGTGAGGAGGGTTTGTATGTTAACGTACATACTGTCTGTGTCAATATAACTTGCAGTAAACAGGAAATAAAATTCATTAAAATGTCTAAACAATATGCCGTCTTTACAGCTTGACACGGATTAAATAAAATGCAGTAACTAGGCCATAAAGGCATCTAATATTCAACACCGTCTCATGGCAATTCGTAACAGTTTGTAGATTTTTGTACGAACTGCTTGCGCCCCTGTGACTGTTATGTTTGGCTGGACCTTAATGCTTGCTCTAATAATCATGTGTCTTTGTACTATTAACATTGGACAAATTCATTATTGCACCTTGTCAAACATTTACATTTTCCAAGTTGGTTTATTCCTTCAGAATGAGGAAATGCAGAAATGTTCTGGAATGCTGTGTCAAACTTTACTCTAATTGTGTGCTTCAGGGTCAAGGATTCAGTGAGCTCTTGCATAAAACATTACAAACTTCAGAGTGCACCACACAGCAGGTGAAATTCTACTGGCTTAAAGCTCCTGTAGTCCTTTATCCTCAAGGACAAGCTATAAGACTACAAACACACGCTTTGAAAAAACTTCCTGTGTACTACAAAGACAAAGCGTTAAAACAGCTAGTTATATCTTATCTTAAAGTCGATTTAAATACCAATTTAATGTCCTTCAACATGTGCGTTACACAAATATTTGCTATATCCACCTGTATTTTGTGAAAAAAGACTTCCTGAAAAAAGAACTTCCTGAATTGGTTTTGCTGACAGAATTTTGTCGTTTTCTCCCAAGGCATATAATAAAATTATCATAAAAGTGATCAATAAGAGATGCTGAAACCTTTTTGTGGTAGATTGCCTCCAGCATCCACCGATTATTCCATCTTTTATTGCAAAAGTGTCTGTGAGAGCAGCAATTTATGCATTTTTCTGGAACGTTTTCACTGGCTGTTAATAGCTCTTATTATGTTGTGCACTCTAGGGAGACGTGCATTCGAGTGCAACAGCTGACAGCACCAATGACAATGAGGACTCGTGTAGAAAACGTTCAGTTGTGTGATACCAGTGAGCATTCTCAAATTCTGTCCACTAATTAAAATTTGGCATTTCTGCTACTCATTGTTTTCCTTTAAATTTCATAGGCCAATTTCAAAGCCTGGTAAATTCACTTACACCACTATGAAGGGGACTTTAATAACTAGCAATTGCATTTTGTTTTTTGTAACATCATGGTCACAAGACACATTGGAATTCTATAGCAACATTCAAACTACAGGTTACAGACTTTGTAATTTGTGTATTTAGTTATAACAATAAACCTGTTTTTCTCGTCTTGTGGCTGCTGTTCAAATATCTTAGTCGACTGTGTATATATACACACATTTCTTTATCTAAACTCATCGCAGGGAATGTCAAGAATTGTATTGAGTCTTATTCCATGCATCTACAGTAGTTGGATCAAGGAAATGAAAACACTTTGGAATGTTTACCACTTCCCTTAACCATTAACAACTAACTGGCCAAAACAAGTACTGGACTGAATGACAGAATGGCTGAGCTTGCATGTACTGGCATATACAGGTGATCCTACATCTACAGCTACTGTAGTGTGAATGCTCCTCACTACCCTCTTCCCTCCCTCTGTAAAATACTAGCATTCTTTCCAATCCATCTCTCATTTCACTTTATCATTTATTTACACTACTGAATATGTGAGAGAAAAAGAAAAAGCAGCAGGTTCCCTCATTAAGGGAATGATTTATTTGTGCCTTTGGCTAATGCATCATTCTCGCAAATTAAAACTGTTTTGGCGTAATCACGCTGTTGTGCTTTGATACAGTAATACTGACTTGTAAGACTTAGACTAGAATAGTTTTTTGCAGACTCTTCAATGGAAAGTCTTGCAGTTTTTTTTGTTTTTTAGAAAACAGCAATTCTGTTTCAAAGCTTATTTATTAATCCAGCTGTTCAAACACAGTACTTTCAAAGCGTCTTTGGACAATGCAATTATTTTCTGAACAATAGAAAATGCTTTAAGATGCACGGTGCCGAACACACATTTTATCTACATAAAACATCAGCTGTGTACACGATGAGCTTTTGAAGGCGGTCAGCTTTATTGTAGACCTGGTTTGTGAAGAATGCGATTTTTGCTGAAAGAGACAAAAGAAAAGCATTTTTGGACTTTGATTGATAAACTGCTAATTTGAGGCATGTTAAGTACAGTATGGCTGTAAAGTATTGCTCCTTCACTGGAGCCATAACTGGAGAACTGGGCTTTTCTTCTGATGGACAGAAAAAATGTATATAGACAGGCAGCTGTCAGACTGTCAAATCCCTTGAAACTGCATTTAGGTTTTTGTAACATCACCAGGGAGCTTGACTTCTGTAATTTGACTTCTGACTTTTCTCAATCACATTAAGATCATACAGAGGAAGACTATGCAAGGACATCAGACAAAAAAAAAAGATTGTTAAAAAAGACGATGTTGACTGATAGGGCTTGAATAGTGACTGAAACAATACATGGATGTGATAAATTTGTGTGAGTTAAAGAAAACATTTTTGTCAGGAACCATCAAAGTGAATTATTCAAAAGAACCCAAATCCCCAGCAGGGAAGTCTCATGAGCACAGAACTTACATGCAAAAATCTCTTGCTTATGCAAAACTGAGCCGATGTGTTGGACACATACTGGTTAATATACTGAATACTCTGGCAACTCATGTCACTGAAATTGGTGTTGTACTGTATATCCAAACACACACCAAATTGACCCAGAGAGCAAAAACAGATGGAAACTTTTTGATACAAATAAGCATTTCAATTTAGATTTGCAATGCAGGTGGAATGTTTCATCAAAACCCAGTGTACTCATGACATCAAGAGTGTTACATGTGAATGTGAAATAACCAAAACACCTGCATATCATAAAGGTTTTTTAATTTTTATAATTAGTCCTTAAATCAGTCTTACAAAGAGATTTAAGTACATTTACTTTGTCATTTTTACATACAGACAATGATCCATCAGTGACTGAACCACAGGCATTATAAAACCACATCAGTCTGAAAGCATGAGGGGATATGACTGAAAAGTGCCCCACATCTGTGCTTGTTCATGCACAAAAACGTCAGGTGGGAAATTCTGAGATGGGTTGCTGAGCAGAAGGCCAAATATAGTCTGTAATCTTGGTATCAGTTTTACGCAGAAACTTTGTTGAAGCAAAAAATATATTTGTTCAGTTTTCACAGTAGTCTGATCTAATCTGATACTTTCTGTCACGGATGTCAGACTTTTATTATGGGTGCACACACCAACAGTTCTTTTCCCTGGATGAACTACAAGGTCCTGCAGAAATTATTTACAGAGGATGACCAAGAGTCCAAGCTCACTCTCAGGTGTGTGTGTGTGTATACAGCAAAATATCATAAAAACCTGCACAGTGCTGGTATGTAGCTAAAGTGTGTTACAGCACAGAACAGCTAATAGAACAGTATGTCCAGATACTCAGTATAAACTCCCCACATAACTTAAGCTTAACAACTTACACTGTGTGACCAGGATGTTGAGCTGCACAGGTCACAAACATCTATTAGAACAAAACAAAAATCTCACAACAGAACAACAGACTTTTGTCTGATTTATTACACTCAAATTCTCTCACATTTTGTTCAATAAGCATCTTTGCAAAGCTCAAGTTACAATTCCCTGCAATGTATTAAATCTTCTCTTGATTTATGCAAATGCATATTTTTGGGCTTTTTACAATGATGTACAAACAAAAATTATTATTGTAGTAGGGTAGACAAATAACCTATTATATATATATAATATCTATAACCTATTATATGTATAATGTTAATTTATCTGCATGCTGTCTGTATAGTGCAATATTTTCCTCTGTGCATACTTGGAGATTTAAAACTCTAGCAATGCAATTCCTCGCATATACACCTATATATCTATATTTCAAAAAACAATCCGCTGTATTGTGAAAATGTTTAAACATCAACGCGTGGAACGCAAACACCCTCCAGACTGAAAAGTTATTAAACTTATCATTCTGCATCAGCGACTTTCATGCCAATCTCACGGGTGCTTTCATTTCTTTTTACAACACCTGAAGGTACAATAAACACGTCCGTCGCTTACACCTGGTGAAAGTGTCTGCTGGAGTGTAGGAGGTGTTTGTTGTACAGTAAGTACTGTACTTCTTCAATATATGTTCATGCATTTCGCTTTAGTTCTCACCAACAGGTGCCTCTACACCTGATATACTTCTACACTTGAACTTCACAGCCAAGCTTTGAAAGGTTTTACCTTACTTACCTTCCAGTACAACTTCTCTGCCCGCTTTCTTCAGTACCTGCACCGCCTCGTCGTGCGTGGCGTCCCGCAGATTGATCCCGTTTACGGATAGGATCGCGTCCCCAACGTAAAGCGCTTGAGTTTGATCCGCTGCCAGACCCTTGAAAATTTTACTGATAAGTATAGGCATCTTATTCTCCTTTCCACCTTTGATGCTGATACCCAATCCCCCGACCTCCTGCTTGATCACTTTTACGCATCTTTTGCGGTTCGCAATCGCTTCGGGCACTTGTGAATCTGTATAAGGAGTCCTGACTCCGGGTTTGGGACTGTTTGTGGGGTCTGTGTAATCGTAAGAGCCGTTTGTGGTTATGCCGTTCAGGTTAACGCCGGGGTCTTCCGCGGGGTCCTCGCAACTGAGCGTCAGCGACTCGTCGCTTAAACTCGCAAACACCGTATGCCATCGGTCCCGTACGAGCACATCCAAACATGCGCTTTTCTGCACACTGTTGCCACAAAGCGCCGATGCTACCGCCATCTTTGGAACATTCTTAAAATGCCATGTGATTTCATACACCAACACAGGACTTTACCCCCGAACAGGGAAAAGTTGTGATTCAGGTTGGATTGTTTCAGCCCTACTACTAGCTCTCTGTGCATATCCTCTTTGGGTGGAGCAAACGTCGGCGCGATGTCCCGTGTGGCCATGCAGACACATAGCTGAACTCCGCCGCTGTCCGGAAATGTGCAGATTAAAATCTGTGATTTATACATGCTGCATTCGTTATTGATCACAGACACGTTCCTAAATACTTTAAAAAGTTTTAACTACCTTCTTTAATGATAAACTACACTTGTTGAATCAGCAATGCTGTGATCTTTTCATGTTTAGTGTGTTTTAGAAGAAAATTCCTGCTGGCATAAGTCATTTAATTACAGTTCGACTCCTAGAATAAAACTGAACATTATTTTGCATGTTCACTGTTTGTTACTGATGTGTTTAAATATTTGCAATGGGAAAAAATAATTTTTAATGATTATTAATCTCAAAGCAAGATGATAAAAACGGATAAACCAAACACAACAAACGTCGATCCATCAGACTGCGTGCCTTTCAATTTCGCACAATTAAAGTTTTTAGTACCATCTAGTGTTTATTTTAAGTTACTGCACCAATAACCAATGATGCGAGCACAATTATGAACTTCACAAATTTACCACGTTCTAATTTGTGAAAAATGTGAGGCTTTTGTAATGGGTTAATCACTTTACATTATGTTTGAAGTAAAATCACCATAACGTTTCATTGTACTATTATTCATGATTAGCAAATGCTGGGTAGATGACAAACACAAAAATGAACTCACAAATCTTTTAAGACGTTTCTGGAATATGCATTTGCATCTAATGAGGTAAAAGTTTTTTTTAATGAGCAAATCTCAGCTTGACTAATGATCAAACCAAGAAAATAAATGAGCTGTGGAATAAATTATCTTCTCAAAAACATTTTCAAGCACGTTTGCATTTTTGACATAACAGATTACTTTCACTAAATGTATGATTTCAAAATCATTGAATATTGCAGTCATGACTTTGGATAGTTAAAATACAATCAAAGTTATTAAATCGACAAAGATGATTTTGTTATAAGCCCTCTGAAAGAACAGTACTGAGGACAATGGCAGAGAAACTCTGATGTTGCATTAGATTTAAATGGACCTTTTAAATATTGTCTCATGCTTAGTTTTCCCTCTGGGTAGGATTATGACTAAATTAAGAATTAAGACTTGCATAAAATGTACAAGTTAACCTCACTTCAACTCACAGGGAATCAAGCTCTGCTTTACCCAGGGGAACAGTCTTTTTCTTTCTAAATTGTGCAAGTGTTTTTTGTCGGTCCCTAACGATTGTGAAACAGCAGGAAGGCACATGCAGCTCATTAGAGTAGAAATAAAAGAGCATGTTGAAAAGTTATGGCTCTCCTGTGTACAATAAGAAGAGAATAATTCAAGTGGTAAACGACAAACTTACTTTCATCACCTTCTTCCCATCACGATATGCATATTTATTACAAAATTGTCTGTGGGGTTATAATGCACCTACCTATCAGTGTAAATTGCTGGGCATTGACTCTAGAGAGGCAGACTTTTTTTACTTTTTTTAAAGCATTGCATTATGGGAAACTTTTAAGTGGACACACAAGTTTGTTTTACTGAAAATTAAGCACAAGATGAAACAGTAATTTATTACATGCATGTATTTGTTATATCAAGATGTGTATTTGGATCTCTACACTGAAGTCTGGGGTTGAGCTGTCACATTCTGTGCTTAAATACTGTACTAAGATAAATTGCCAAGGAATGGTTAACTTCATTAGACTCAGCAGAAACTAAGAATAGCTGCTAAAGGAATACGTAAGCAAAACATAGTGTTTAAATGCATTTGGGAATGCAATCCATCAAAGCTGCAATTGATGGGTCGTTGGGGCACTTAGTACGATATTTCATGAGTTTGCACTAATATGTAATCAGAAAATTATCATAAATTCATATTTTTGCATGTTGAGAGGGGTCTAAGCTTGGAATTCGACCCAAAGCTCAATATACCAGCGATGGGGTGGTGAAGGGATGCTGTAAAGGTGTCATGGGACAGAGATGAGGGGCGGCTATTTATACTCACCCCTGTGTGATGATTTGTTGGATTACATGACTGTGCTCCTATTGAACTTTGTTAAATAAACTTTATATAGACACTGCAGCTGAAACATATCTTTATTGCTGGCATTCCTGCTCATGCTGGTTAAACTGTTACATCAGTTGCACTGTAAATTTATATGTGACATATAGCATGTGGTGTGGTCTGATTTGCTTTTGTGAAGTAAGCAGCACAAATGATGCCAAAAGTGGCCTCATTAAAACAACAAATCTAAGAGGCCTTTTTAATTCTAGTTAGGATTTACTTTTATTGCTTTTTTCTTCTCTCCGTCCAACATAAAGTTTTTTAACACACAAAATGCCATTAGATCTCAAAAACAGAACTTACATTGCCAAGGATTCAATCAAAGATGCTGTTTTTCTTTTTAATCATATGAAAATATGGAAGATGATATACGTAATTAAAAGCTCACCTTCTTTAAAGTAATTAGAGTAATAACCAGCTTATACTGCTTAGGAAACTCTCAGGGGAAATTATTTGTATGAATAACACAGAAGTTCAGCCTTCTTTACGATAAATTAACTGCAGCAAAAGTTCACTTACAGGGCTATAAACTGAACATATGGAAGAACTTAAGCACAATAGTAAAGTATTTTATTTAGGTTAATGATCTGGTACATGCCATTAAAACAAGAAACATAAACACTGTTTAAACACCTTTCAACAGTATCTCAAAACTTTGCCATCCAGTTATCTGTTTCACTGTACAGTGAGCAGTTAAAGAGCAATATGAAGTTTAATTAGTAATTCATTAGGATTCATAATCATTTGTAATAATCAGAGATGTCAAAAAATCAGAATCTTTGGGCAGAATCTTTTCCCTTTCTATTATTTTTATGACTACAGTTATTTTTAGCCAATGGATAATAATATTAACTGAGGCAGAATTTAATAATGTTAGATAAGATAAACTGAAAACAGGTCAGTGGCATCATATGTTGTGGACTCCAGAGACTTCCATTGTAGGACCAGGATGGATTGACTGGTGCTGTGATTGGGAAAGAAATGGCCCAAAAGCTTATCTGGATCTACCTGGAAGTCCTTCTGTCAAATATGGTGGTGCTGTCCACTGTTAGCATGTGCCAGATGTTACTGCAATGCCCATATGGAACCATTCGATGGCTCATATTCCAAGTGTGGACAGCAGTAATAGTCACCAAATTGGTTTGGTACATATCCAGGTAGGATAATGACTGCCATAGCTGTGCGTGCTTTAAAACAGCTAAATATGTTTCACATCTTGAGGTTCTAAAATGATCTGTCATATTTATGCATTTGTGTGTGGATCAGGGGCTGGTGCATGGCAAGTGTCTAAACCTGAGATAATTATCAAATCCTCAAAGTTTACTGCTATTGGCAAGAATAATAAACCCAGAGTTTTACAGTCATGGTGTTTTATGTGTCATTATTGGAACTGAGTTTAATTGGCAGCAGTATAAAATCACATCTGGCTACTTCACTGTTCAAAGCCAAAATCAGGGAAACATTAAACGATTCTGAAAGCATTATGGACTGTTTTCAACTTATTCTGATAGCTGTGTACTTGACAAGCGTAGGTCCAACAGGCATGCCCTCATGCAGGATAAGTTCAGCTGCCCATAGTTTTGACAGATATAATGGTAAATAAATTTGGCTTTGCTGTCCATGAAGGCAGAGCTTGGTCTGAACTCTGAGCTAACCCTCCTGACATGACTACAGTTGGGGAGGAAAGATGCCAGGCTGCTTATATAAGCTTAAGATGATTGACAGACAGGATGATCAGACTCCCTCTGAACTTACAATTAAAACTTTATTTAAAATTTCCAATTACATTCACAAATCCTAACCACTGATAATATAATAATGAACTTCATAACTAGTAATATGTAAAGGTTACAGAACTGAAACTGGATATTATGGATTTTGTTTCTACTAAGAAAATAATTGTAGAAGGAAAGATTTTATATTACAAATAAACTACAGTTTGTAAGACCTCAGCTGTTATTGTTATTCTTTGTGTGGTTACGGTTCCAGAATTGACTGTATTAGCATAAACATTGTCATTTCACTCTGAATATTGATGAATATTGGCAGTGTCTATTCTGGCATTCTGAGATGATAAATATTTTAGACCAAATGAGGTTTTGTTCTACCTTCTTTTGTTTAAAGTTATTAACTTCCTAAAATTACTGAAAATTAAACTGTCAGAATAACATTGTTAGTTATACTACACACTGTACAAAGTTTACTCTTTCCACAACACAGCTGTCTGCATGTCTGGATTGATTCCATCAATATAAAGTTGCTTAAGGATAAGATATCATTGTTTAGCTTTTGACAGGCATGTATATAAGTTGTCACGTGTATTTTTAATGCTATAAAACTATAGAAATTATTATTCCCAATATTTGTGTGTTAAAAAAATGGTTTGATCCTACTCTGCCTTAAGCATGCCACATTACCAAATTAAATGTTTGCAGTTTAGTGTTTTCGTGTTTATGAATGCATTTTTCGCTGCGAAAGTGTGACAACTAGCCCCGGTCTCCTCAACATGCTATTTGTGCCTATGATGGACACATAATTGAAATATGTCAATTGAAATGTCAATTTTACACCGCCGTTCTAAAGCCGCTCCACTAGAGGGAGCAGCGCACACATTTTTAACGTTCCCTTATTAAACGAGAAAAAGAGCGCCTGGGATACGTTCCCATTCTGCTAAACATGCAGAAAATCCCTTCAAACTGAAATGGAACAATTAATGTTAACAGTTTGTGTCAGTATAAATGCACAGTGTGTGTGTATTACAGACAGAAAAAGGGAGTGGGGCCTGAGAACCAACCATGCCAAATTATATTGGCATTGCAGCATTCGCATGGACAGCGTCCTCAGCCTTTACAACACAGTGAGAGCATTTTCTTCGAGACACTTTTCTTTCAGTTACATTTTCCCTTTTAAATTGACCGTCAGTAGGTTACTGGGTTCAGTAGCTCTCAAAATATGTTCAAATTGCTTTCCCAGCTAACATGGCTTTTGCAGTAGAACGTTTTTGTTAATGTTATATGTCATTTGCAAACATTCTAATAACATTAGCATTAAATGTTATTCTTAAAATGTTAGTGGAACATTTCAAAATGTTAATTTTTTTTCATGTTTGAATAACCTTCTTGTAACTAAGCAATAATGTTAATACAACATCTAAAAACTGGATGTTTTAAATGTTCCTAGAACGTTTTGTTACTTTATGGAAACGTTGGAGGGAAAAGGTCTTACAAAATAAAATTGTTATCTATGCCTAAATTCACTGCCCAAATGCCTAATAAGGACTAAATTTATTCAATATTATCCATTTGGCAATGAGCTTTTATAATTAATAGAGCTTATTTGATCAGATAATCAGCTACTTCATTTGCATAAGTCATTACAGTGTCAGTTCTCTCCAACGTGAACATCCTTCTTACGCATATTCTGCCCTCACTGACCACACAGCATTTGAGCAGAGCTTTGATTGGATGCCTAATGACAGGAGAGTTTGAATCAGGGCTTTGTGTTTGTTTCTGCTGGATTACAGAGTATGATTGTATAAGTGCATTTAAGTGTGCATGGGGTGAGATTACACAGCATGAGCAGTTGGCAGAGTGCTAGAACTGAGCCCTGCACATCTGTAGGACACCAGTCTCTGGACATTCAGCTGCAAAGAAAAACAACCAGACACACACACACACCTGCTTTGCCATTACGTCATCATTTCTGCGAAGGCTGGAGGTGACACCTGGGGCTGAATTGTGGAGAGGGGGGCTTTCTGTGGAAAGAGTCTCTTTAGAAACCAGTGTAGCTCTTAGTTTTCATTGTGGCATAAAACAGCCCATGTAACAACATCTTAAACTGCGCCACCTTGATTAATCACATGATGTGAGAAATAGCTGCAAAACAGCTGCAAAACTGGGCTAAACTGTTTACTGGTGTAAACTGTTGTGAAGATGTGTTGCAAGTCCATGAACTGTAGCAGATTCTCATAGACCACCATTTTTAAATCAACCTAAACTAAATACAGTTTAGAAAAGTGTTGATTTAAACATTTCAGTTTACACACTAAGTGTATACACGCCTATCTGAGGGTGAAGTGTCTTATTTTTCTTTTTGCATAATGCCTAACACTACATGCCCTATTGTAATGGCAAATGGGTTCTTAAAGGTTGTATACAAAAAGCCCTGTATGTGTTTACTCCTGGATGTCAACGGTAGATGAATTACTTCCTGTGTGTGACTGCATTAAAACCACCCAGATTGAATCCATACAGCTTCCACAGCACATCTCCCCAGACTGTGAGAGAGACTGAATTGGATATATACAGCGACCCGTTGGCTTGCCAGTTCTGATGGAACACAATAAAAAAGTGTGTCAGTAAAGTATCACAGTCTGGCTCCCAGAACCGCTGTGATGTTGAGACAGAGAGAAGGTGTCCAAGTAGAACTGTGTGGATTAAGCCGCTCTTTTAACATCTCTCACACCCTCTTTCTCTCACTCGCTTTTTCTCATGTTTCATTTCATTAGTCATGAAATAATTCATCTGGACATGTTCTGAAGGTAATGCCTTTGCATAGAACTTTACAATCTCTTTACTGGCTGCACATCCATCGTTTCTTTTTGAGACAATTTGGAAACTGAAGTTTAATGGGAATGTATAGATATGTATGTGATGAAAATGTATAGGCTATTATTTCTACACAGGGTTGTTGGTTTAATATAAGAAGATTACAAAGAATTAACATTGGCCAGGCATGTCAGCCATTAAAATTACTCTGTATATATAAATCTGTATATAGCTTATATAGTTTTTAGGGATATTTTCTTGTGTAAAGTATATCCTCCCTAAAGACCTTATTTTAGTTTTTAATGATATATTGTTTAAAATCAGTGTGATTAATGTCAGCTTTAATTTCAGGAGCTTTTGTATGCAGTTACTTTTGTTTTGTGCTGTAAGAACTGTATTAATGCCAGATGAAACGCAGTTCTCAATGGATCAGTAAAGGTCCAAAATCAGCTTTCCGGCGCACAGCCTGAGACGTCTAATACCACCCAGTTTAAAGTTTCATTTTTTCACATACACATGAAAGAGCTGTGGATGATTTATACAGCAATATATGTGATTGCACTGGGTTCAGAGAAATAAGCTACTCTGGGAATAAAAGCAGTGTTCTTGATTTATGTAAAAGCCACACATCTCAACCTGTGAGTGATTTGCTGAAGAGCTCGAAGAGGCCACGGATTTTCATGTAACCTTAGGTTTTCTCTTTCATTCATACATAATGCTCACAAATGCATATCAAATATACACAAAGTTTCACGTGGGCTGTTCAAACCGTAAGCGTTTAATCCTGTCAATCATATTTTAAAGATTCATAAATGATAATCACTCACTCCAGACACAGTTCTACCAGCATCTCCCCTTCTCCAAAGGGTCCGAAGACCTGGATCATCAATAAAGATCACAACACTGAAACTCACAGTAACAACATTGACATTATATGATCACAGTGGTTCTTGGCACCCATGTGTGAGACTGTCATTCACTGGCCTTTTGTTCATTTGCCTTCCTCAGACTCATGTCTTATGGCTCTTGTTAAAAACCACCACATGTGCAGATGTGTCCCTGTTTGAACAGAATGGCATGGCATCACTCATTCTCATACTGTTGTTGTTTGTTCTGCCCTGTCTCATCTGTAATGTCTCTCTGTGTCTCTACCTAATGCACAACAGGCACCTGACTTCCCCTGAGTGGATCAATACCCTGCTGTGATTACACTACACATACTTTCCCATGATGCAACACTATTAATTAAAGCATCTAATCAAAAAATTCTGTTCAAGGGCTTTTCATGTACTGTACAATATTAATTCCTCACACATGTTGAGATGCTGTTCATCTCCTGGCTCCTCAGTAGGTGATATCACTTGTTTTTGAACCATGCAGATTTTCCTTTCCTTTTGTGGGCTTCTATAGAGATCTTGCATACCTGTGAGGTTTTCCAACTGGTTCCAACAAGTGACTATAGAACAAGTGTATATGATTGGCTAGTGGGTTAGTGTAAGTAAACCACAGAACATCTTTAAACTTAAAGACTTTTCTCTGTGGAAACAAAGTTGATTAATTTCAGTCTAACCGCAAATGCTTTTTAAAACATTTCCACTTAAGCTAAAATTACTAAACTTCTAGAACTTCTAAAATATATTTATTTTAAACAGTGAATGTAGAAGAGTATAATTTATGCTTCTTAAGAAATCACTTCAACTACCATTTTTCTTAAACATTCAAAATAGCCTGAAATTGAGCATGTGGTTTCTGAAAACCTGGAATCCGAATCAAAGCTGATTCCAAACTTCTGAAATCGAACACCATCAATCCCTTTTGGTTTCAAATAGCCCTGTTTTATCCATAAAAGGGTAAAACTACTCAGCATTGTAAGTAAAACAGATTTTAGCTCAGACAGATGGACCACTTCACTCCTACTCTGTGTGTTTGTTTTGGTTTTGACTTACAAGCTGTGACCCATGGACAGCATCCGGGACACATCTTCTCTCCAGCCTCTGCCAACAAAGCATCTTCTGTACGCCGGTGTAGGAGGTGAGCAGAAAGATGGCAGCTTATATACAGGCTTTCTGCTTATTGCTTTTGTCCCACAAACAGAGAGGCAGTGTGTGAAATCTGCAATAACAACTTTTTTGACCTGTCATATAAAAGAAACAATATTTAAAAATTCCACATGCATGTGGCAGGATGAGAGCGTCCTGTTCACTCTCAGCTGGTATTTAATAGCACAATTATAGATCTAGATGCCCTATTTAAATTCTCCAGGACTTTTTTTCTCCATGTGCTTTTTTAAATGAGAGGACAATATCACTGCATTTTGCATGTATTTCGCATACATTGTATAGTACATGCATATTGGTAATGTAGCAGAAAATACCATCATCACTAAAATGGGTCACAAAACATGTGGTTATTAAGTTGACAAGAAACCAGAGTGAGGTGTCAGAGCAATCCTGCAGAGTAATGCAGTTGAGATGGGGAGGGAGAGTACATGTGTGTACATGCATCTATGTGTAAACAGCAGAAATCTCTGTTCTCTGTTCAGTCTCTGTTCTCTCATCTGATGCTAATCTTCTACACCCTCTGCTAACAGCTTGTATTAGAAGTAAATCATGATCAGTTGATTATGAAACCACTTGAAAGGAAAACAAGACTTCCAGTGAAAAACCGACATGTGATTGTATGGTCTGAAAGAAAATGAAAACAGACTTAAACTTAATACTTAAAATGTTTGAAAGTAATTACTGATTGCAGAAGCTGCAATATTTACTTGTCTCCTCATCTGAACTTTACTGTATTTCTTGTTACAAGCTGTTACAACTGCTTATTTTATGCTGGTTAGGTGCTGGTCAACCATCACTGTCTTTTCTGATGAAGCTGGTTGGCAAAAAGAAAAGAGCTTGTTAACTGTTATACAAAGCCGACTGTTATCTAATGCTTTGACAACAGGAGTGCCAGTGCAGATTTCCCACTGAGAGTGAACCATCATAGTTAAAAGGCCATTTCAGTAAATAAAGTTAATCTTGCAATCACATATAAATCAAACAATATCATACAAGTCTCAGATGACACAAGTACTCATTTCTCCCACCTTTGATCTTATGTTTTCATGGAGCTACAGTATATGTATTATAAAGCCCTGTTGGTCTTGGTAATTAATAGCTATATATGTTAAGCTGATAGAAAAATCTATGAGGGACATCATTTATTGGGATTTGCTTTGACTGGCCACAAAAGACACTCCTGTATCTTCTGTCCACTTCAAAGCGCTGTTTGGTCTACTTTCTGTCAGGACATCTGTTTTTGATATTCCACTTGCCAAAAACGCAATTAGTCGGCATTTGTCTGGTATTATTGCCTCTACAGGGAAAGACAATACAGAGAATACTTTAAGGATGTTTTAAGTTTTATTCAATGTACAACAATTTGTCCTAGAAACACAACCAAAGAGTCAGTTCTCAAAATTTAAATTGTGCCAGTTGTAAGATGTTCAGAGAGATGTCAGTTGTTTAAATGTTTTTTTTTTGTGTTCGAATCTAGGGATTAAACTAATAAATATTTTAGAATCTCTTTTTGTCATTTTTACAACCTCTTTTGGCCTTGTAACACTGCTGTGATATACAACTGAAGAAATTGTGCTGCTTCAAAGGAAATTGTTCGTTACTTATACTCCTAAATGACTCTTTAGAAAATTATTATATCTGGTCCTTAAATCTGATTGGATGAGAGGTGTTCCAAGAGTTCTAACATAAAAATCACTTATTGTCATTAGTTTTTGCTACCTTATATTTGCAATATATGAATACTGTGCTGTGCTTTTCTGCATGTTGTGTAATGTGCTTTAAGATACAATCCAGATGCAAACGGTGATTGCGTCTGTTTATCAGTGTTGTGAATTAGGATCTGTGCTCATTGCTACATCTTGAAATGGTGCCTTCTTGTTTAAAATCTTTGGCTCAGGATATAAATCTCAATATGAAGCTAAAAAGCTTGGGAGTGCCTATTAAATCATGTGTTTTGAATTTCATAAGCATTTAAAAGCTCCTAACAAACGTGAGATGGAGATGGTGGCGTGTGCTCTGTCGCATGGAAGTACGTGTACAGATGTTGCACAAACGACTAGATAATTTCTGTAGTATGAAGTATAATGCCTGGTGGATTCGACAGCCAGACTCAGCCCACTCCCAGTCCCTGGAGATCAGACTGAACAACACTCCTATCTTGTGAGTGTAGCAAGAGTTAGTCATGCGCTCCAGTTGCAGGAAGTCCCCTTGTTTATGTAGCATCTGTAACACAGAGAAATGTCAACAACAATTAAACTCAAACTACTTAACACGCATTTACAGCTTGTTGAATCCTCAAATAATCTTCCTCATTGTGGAAATACACATGGCCCACCCACAGGAAAAAAATCACCAATGAGATCTTAATATAAGTTATTTCTTCTAGACTGATGAGATGGAGAGTGCATGGAGACTTTCAAGACTTCAATATAAACTTATGTTTAATCAAGACCAAATTACCAGAGCTATCCATGTGGGTTTTATTCAGCCTAATCTCTTGAAAATAGTAATTCTAGTGAACATTTCACCTGGAAACTAGCAGCTATTTGTATGCGATACAAGGTGTTTTCAAGGTTTTAAAAAATGTAGGTCACATTTTTTCCCACGAGTCCTATAGCTGTATGTTCTTGTGGTTATTTTTATTTGTGTCTATTTATTTTTTCTTTTAAATAACTTCAGACAATTTTGATACTTAAAAATATTATTGAGCCCTCAATACAATCTTCAGAGCCATGAAAGAGAAATATCACATTTTTTCTGGGCATCAAACTTATAAATTCTCTTTTAGAGGAGGAAATTTCCCACATAATTTTACACGTTTTCCAAAGTCAAACATCAGATCTGATAAGCTATGTAAGAGGACGAGTCTGTTTTGCATAAACACAAATGCTATTATGATCCAACTTTATTTTTAGCATTAAAACACTGAGCTGGTAATCTACTCTATTTATTCACTCCCCTTGACATGAGCTGGCCTGCAAATGATAAAGTCTCTCAGCAGATCCCATTCACAGATGAATATAATCATCATCTGATAAGTTTTTAAAAAGCAGCTCATTTTAATCATGGCGCTCAGGGGAGACCCAACAGCAATCTGTGCAGTCAAGAGAACATTTGTTTTCTTCATTTATGAGGTTTTAAGCTGGCATGAGTTCTTCACAAGCAGGCTGTATTTTGGACTTCTCTCTTTCCAGCACTGTTACTGCCTTTTAATCTACTTAAAATTTTTTGATTGTGTTCGTGACATCTGGGATTAAATTGTATGAAAGCCGTCAGTTAAATGTTGTTGTAATTTAGACAGTGATGTACTCTGTTTTGGTTTAGAAAGTTAGCGACATTTCTTCTGCACATTGTCATTGTTTATGACAGAAGATTGATGCTCTAACAAATGTAGATACAGCTCATTAAGATCATAACAATAGCTGATTAAATTAATGCATCATCATTCATAAAATTCATACACCAAAGTTAAAGTTAAACCATTTTTCAATGTGAAACACTTTTTCGGAACTTAGGATGTACAAATAACTGAGTAAGTCAGCTAAAGGTTGATTTCCTCAAAATGTGTAAACACTGGAACGCTATCAAAACAATGCTCTGTTTGTCCGAGAATTCCTGTTAATCCCACACATCAAAACTGAATTCAGTTTGGTGAAATTAGGCCTCAGCATTCCATTCCTCAATATTTAGCACTGCATTTAATTAGCTCTACTTATTGCATCAGATTAGTGCCAAAAATACTTAATGACATTACATACACAGCTCATGTCAGTACATGGCTAACAAATTCATCTTGACCTTGGTTTCTCCCCCATAGAGTATCTTTTATCATTGTTCCATTGGGACTGTGTTTTGAGGATGTTCTCACTCACATTGAGTGTGTGTGTTTTATGTGAATGGACGGGTAATAAATCTCTTTTTCAACCTAATTTTCAGGGTGCAAGTGGAGCTCATCTCTTTTCATTCACACAGGGAGAGGGTTGGGATCACTAATGCTGTGGACATTGAAGATGATGGATGATGCTGTCAAACGCTGCTGCTCGAGGTTAATAAACAAAAAGCAAAATATTTGATATATTTGAAGGGCTTTGCAATTTTCATGTCAAAAGCTTCTCTGGCAACAGTTGAGACTCATCCTGTGATAAAGGACATTTTTGTCTTTTATATGTTTTTGCCATCTTCTCTTTGTAGAGAAATACTGACGTTTAGCTGGTTAGCACAGTCCAATTATCATTATTACAGGGACAAAAAGCACCTTTTTACAGTGAATTTGCCATTCTAAAAATATTTTGCAGAATGGCAAACTAAATTAAGGACACTTAAACCTGAAAGGTGTTTTTGTGTGGCCATCAGCTAATCAGCATGGTCTGCATGTCATTATCTGTCTCCAAAGTCACATGACATTTAGAGGTCAATTTGATTGGCTAAGAAAACCCTGTCCTAGTGCCTGTTAACAGAATTCAAGTCCTATAGCTGTATGTTCTTGTGGTTATTTTTATTTGTGTCTATTTATTTTCTTTTAAATAACTTCAGAAGAAACATCAAGGAGACAATTTTGATACTTAAAAATATGATTGAGCCCTCAATACAATCTTCAGAGCCATGAAAGAGAAATATCAAATTTCTTCTGGGCATCAAACTTATAAATTCTCTTTTGGAGGAGAAAATTTCCCACATAATTTTACACGTTTTCCAAAGTCAAACATCAGATCTGATAAGCTATGTAAGAGTCTCTCAGCAGATCCCATTCACAGATGAATGAAAATTCAAAAAGCACCTTTTTACAGTGAATTTGCCATTCTAAAAATATTTTGCAGAATGGCAAACTAAATTAAGGACACTTAAGGACACTTAAACCTGAAAGGTGTTTTTGTGTGGCCATCAGCTAATCAGCATGGTCTGAATGTCATTATCTGTCTCCAAAGTCACATGACATTTAGAGGTCAATTTGATTGGCTAAGAAAACCCTGTCATAACTGAGTGCCTGTTAACAGAATTCAAACTGTGTCCTTCCAGGTATGCAGCTGCCAACTGAGCAACTGACAATGAGATGTTGATCAATAGAGTTTTCCAGATATTACAGTCTTCTCTAAAAAAAAAAACGTAGCTTCATCGTGGCTTAAGTAATACACTTTGTCTAAGTTTCTGTCTTTGTGCAACACCCTGTTATAAGAACTCATGCTCAGTCTTGCTTTAGGGCTTTTGTGTTGGCTACCTGTGTGAGTCTCATTACTGTGGCATAGCTGGGCATGAGTGTGTTTTTAGGGCACCTCCCTCCTTTAGCTCTGATACATCCAAACTTTTTATTGGATGCAGCAATGAAACATGTGCTGTCTGCCAAGATGTCTAACGATAGTGTTCTGGCCACAATTATACCAGAAAAGTAAAACAAAAGAAACAAGACAAGGGAGCATATGTACAAAACATACTATACTGTTTAACTAACAATAATGTTGGTGTATATAAGCATTTGAATTGCATTTGAACCATAAATGCCAAATTCAAATCTGATTAACAGTATACATTTTAAATGAACTTTGGGGAAAATGTATTTTAAGTAAAGTTGTGCAATATATATTTAAACATATATTTTCACACTTTTTCTGAAGCACCAGGTTTGCAAATGTGACCAATAGCATTTTGAACTAAGGTTGAGCTGTTTCTTTCTACACAGTATTTACTACAGTAAAGGTTTTTTCAGTAACCTTTCCATGTGATGCTTCCTGTCAAGTGTAATAGGTTAACGCAAACAACGCAGAACATGTTCACCATTTTGAAAGCCCCACACTGAGTCTGTCTCTAAAAAGCCATGACCTCATATTTACATTTCAAATTCTGATTCTTCTTAGCTCAACACACCGGCTGCTAAAATACCCAACAGAACTGGGCAATGTGAGAAGTTCTCCAATGAAGGTAATACTGGACGGCTGCTGTCTCAATGGAATATGCTTTAGATATTTGTATGTTGCATAGGGATCATTTGTCTTCATCACTGTGCCTATTACCTGTCCAAACTCTCACTTCAGAATGATTTATAACCACATTAAATGGGCAGCTTGGGGTTTGGAGACTACCCATGATATCTTACGGTTTATCCTGAATGAGAGAGACTTGTCCCTGATTTGTGCGGGTGGCCACTTCATCCAGTTGTCAAACCTTCTCACATTCTATCCTTTGATCTTATAAATTTAACTCCAATTACTTAATTTGACCTAATTTCACCTTTCTAATTGGAAAAATGCTTCCTTGTGCCGCAACCCCCATGATGAAGTATAGAAGGAACGCTCTTAACTTTATCCAAAACATTTGCTTGACCACTGGGAAAATTAGGAGACCAAATCTGTTTTGATGATGTGTGGGGAAAAAAGAATTAAAAAGATACTTCAGGAGATGTTTTTAAAAATGTAAAGCTTAACAGAAACGTCTTGCAAATTTGACCATGAGTGGAGAGTTGCAGATTTGCTGCAGAATTGCAGAAACAGATTACACATCCTAAAAGTCTGTATATTGAATCATGTAGCACATGCAAGCCGGGACTTTTTTAACCAGAGAGGCTGTAAAAATGTGGCAGACACTTTTATCCAAAGTGATCCAATGTGCACTTAAGTTATACATTTTTTCAGTGTGTGTCTTCCCCGGAAATTAAACTCATACTTTAGTGTTGCGAACCCAATGCACTACCAGTTGCTCTACAGGGACATTACCACAAACCAGAGCGCTAATGTTGCTGAAACTACATTTAAATAAACACAAAAGTACCTTTCTCTGCACAACAGACAATGTACACGGCTCATCTGCAGACACGGTTTTACGAGCCTTCGGTGTGATTCGCGTCAATACGGTTTATCCACCTCCATCTGGCAGTCACATCAGGTGTATTGTTACCACTGTGCAGACTTCTGCCCAGAGCCACGGGAGTGCTTCAAAACATGACATGAGCTGAAGACATTTCCACTGCAGGGAACAGTGCTGTAATAAGATTTTCTCAGAAAACAGACTGTATTAATGCGTCTGTCAGAAGCTGCCATGACGGTAATGACACACTTTTGTTGTTTGGCATGAATCTTTGTTGACCACATTAGCTTCATGATTATCACTAAGCTTAAAGCACAATGTTAATCATGTCCCTTTTAAGTCATGAATTAAACATGAAATCTTGTATAAAAAGCTATAAATTGCTATAAATAAAGCTATAAATTGCTTGACCTTGTATTGTTTTTAAGGCTTGTTTTGTTTTAATTTATTAGTTTTTTGATTTGTCATTTCATTTTTTGTTAAAAATCAAGTACAATGTTTTTGTAGCTTGATTAGTAGTGTGTGTTTGGAGACACAATTAAAGTGTCTTATGTGAATTTGTCCCAATTTGTCTGGCGTTACAAATATTGGTTGAAATATAATAAGGCACAAAGGTGTCCTTTATGATTAGTATTAATGTCAAAACATTAAAAATGCTACTTGTGGGAGATCTGAGAATGACCCACGTTCATGCTTACTGCATTAATACAGTAAACTTTCAGGAACTCTGCAACGCCCAGTAAGGCCTGTCAGCAACGCCCTGACAGTGTAAAAATCTGCCCTACTCTAAGCGTGACCGGATCTTGGCCTGGAATCCTTTCCACCTGTGGCCGAGTGGAAAGCGCAGTCATGTAGCTGCCAAGATTGCACACTGTCTGGAATGAGGAATTTTTTTGAATAACCATTGACGATGGGTCCTGGGCTCAGGCCCCAAGTTTTCCCAGGATTACCGTGGGCACATTTCAAAGTCGTCAACAGCACTGAGATATATTTGAGCATTGAGATTATAGCCAAGGTTATGGCTATAAACACAAAAATGAACTGTACACACCTTATCTCTGCTCTGACCCAGGGACATATCTCTGATTTATAGACTGAAGTGCAGTGAGAGATCACACTGCTGTCATGTGACATTCTAGGAGATAGACTGTGCTCCGTTTTGACTTACCACTACCTATCGTCCTAACACTGTATATATTGTAAACAAAGACCATCACCATGGCGACCCTTTTTCCTGATACAGCATGAAAAGAATTGTTGTATTCATCTCTCATTAGTTAGTGATGAAATCCTAGAAGGGAAGCCAAGTCAGGTCTTAGTGTTTAAGTGCAAGCTAAGGTCTAAGGAATTCCCCTACTCACTGCACAAGCAGACTTTAAAATGTGTTATAATGGCTGAGTTAAAACAGAAAACATTTGTCAGATCATATATTTATTTTTCAAGTACATGATGTTTACAAAGAAAACAGCAACAGTATGCAAGTATAAAAAAAGTATAATTTTCTTTTATTTGGCACAAACACAAAGTGCTTTTGGAAAAAATACTGCCGAAGTTACTTTGCTATAATCTTGAGTAAATGAATGTTTAATCTTTACTCCTCTTAAAAGAAATGAATTAAAATTCAGGGTTTATTTAAAACAAAGTAACTAAGTACTCATCATCTTGTGTCACTAACTTTGATATACGATTCAAAAGATAATTTTTATATATTTATAATATATTTGTCAAGCATTAAATTCCTTTTTAAAACCTTGACTTCATTAGGAAACAAAGGTGTGGTATTACTTTAAAATTAAAGGTATATCATCTCTGGATAGACTGTCTTGCAAAAAGGCTCTGGATTGATGGATGACATCGTTGTGTGAAAATCACAAAAGGCATTTTGTGCATCAGGTTTTTTTTGCAAATGCTTTGGTTTCACACTCTACACAGTTTGCACAGCAATCTGATGCCTGACTTTGCATAGTCCAATGACACATTGACTGCACATAGATTCTGTGGGACTGCAATTAAGTTGACAGGACAATTTAAAACATTCAAATGAAACAGCACAGGACAATTCATATTACAAAATGGATTGTAAAGAATCAGGTAGGAAAGCTATAAACCAAAACGTTGCATAAATAGACTGATCTTCTCCCAAACTAACACTGTAAAAACATGACTTCATTGCCCTTCTCGTCAATTAATCTGTCATCACAGAGACAAATCCAGCTTCTTAATTCACATTTTGGTCAGATACACAACTGAATGTCCTAACAGTTAAAAAGCACTTCTGCATATTTCAACATTAATGAAAATAGAGAATCTTTCGTGGCTAAGCAAAAAAATAAGTCTACATAAAAAGGCAATAAAATACATTATGCAAATACAAAAGTACAGCACAATCAAAATACTCAGAAGTTTAGGATTTCAATCTAAAAATGTATACATACAGAATATATTTATATATAAAACAAACTAAGGTTAAAAAAAATCATAAATTACTTAAGAAAATTGAGTCTCACCTGACTCCCAAACACTCACACAATGCAAACATAACCACTGAGGTATTTGGTTCCTTAAAGTTCTATATCAAGCATTATGCATAATGAGAGTGAACGTGAAAGTGCAAAGAAGTCGTCATTTGGTGGTGAAATACTAAAACATCAAGAGTGTAAAAGAACATTATTAAAACCTTTTCCTTTATCACTTCAAGGAATATCCCAAGAATGAGTCACAGCAGCAATAAAGTCTCCTTACGGTGTCA
>JAZGTK010000782.1:0-19157 GCA_036877625.1 Ambastaia sidthimunki
AATAGCATTGGTGTATAGAACTCACAATTAGTTAAAACCAGTTATAACATCACAAAAGGACATCAAAGCCATCAAGACAAGTAGAGTGCAGAGACTTCAGCGTAAGGCAGTATAACCTTAAAGTGCCAATGTAGCATTTTATAGCATATAATGACATCTTTCACTGAAATTGGACCTGTCAAGCACTCAACCATCCAGTTGGATTCTACCTAATGGATGTTGGTTAGAGTTGAGATATACTGTTAAAGTGCCTCATATCATCTTAGAGTGTTTCAAAAATTATGGCTTTTGTTTAGTGATGTGCTGTGTTAAATATTTGAATGATTGAACAGAATAAGCTGAAAAGTGGATACAAATTTAAATCCAGAATCTGACAAACACAACTTTCCACAGTCGCTTCCCATTAGTTATTTTGTTAGCTTATATGGTTACATTATGATTACCTCTTGTTATTGTTAATATTTTGTAACTTTAAGCTAATAAAGTTTGTAACTAATAAGAATCCCATCAACCACAGCTTTGTATTTATCTGGATGTTCTGGCCCATGACCTCAGCCTTGATCTAGAAGAGGAGCTTCTGAATGATTTTTTCCAGGGTCCTCAAAAAGACCCAAAAACGTGCTCACTGGGACGCTAAATGGCCCCTGAAACAATGTGCATTTTTAATGTCTTAATGATGATCCCATGCTCAATGTACAAGTGTTACACATACATCTAGTAAATTTTTCAGCTTCTAAAACGCTCGCTTTGAAAAACAGCCCATTTGCCCGCTACCCCCCACCAAACAAATTGGTGGAGAACAACAAAGTTCAATCTTTGTTTGAATATTTCTGTGTTCTTTATCCGTGGCAGGCACTTACAGGAGTGCTTTTCTGCATCCTGGATAAGGTAGAGGTTCACAAGGGATAGGAGGAAAGTGGATTTCAACCAGATGGGGGAATCAGCCTCATCCAACTCTGAGCACCTCTGAGTCAGGCTAAACAGTGGGCACAGTCATCCACACAATGGGCCAAATGGAAGAGTGAAGTAGCAAACACCATGAAGCTACTTAGAGAAGCAGGACTCGCACATTGTAAACACGTTCCTCTTGTCGGTGTGAGGTCTTAGACACTCATTAAAGATGGAGTGGAAGGACTTGATGGAGAGCCATTTTCCAGCTAACGGAATGTAACATTCTCTAAAAGTTCTCTTAACATAATAAAAAAGTGTTCTTGTAATATTATCAGTAGAATATTTTTTAAATATCATGTATATATAACCTCCTGATATTGTTAATATTTTGTAACTTTTAATAAGCATCTCATCAACCACATGTTTGTGACAACACAGCTTTGTACTTATCTGAAAGTTCTGGTCCGTGACCTCAGCCTTGATCTAGAAGAGGAACTTCTGACTGAAACGTGCTCACCGGGATACATATATATGCAATATGTATTATTATATTAATATAAAACAATAAATATTATATCATAATAAATAAATATAATATTATTATATTAATATTTGAGAAAAGTTAGCTGGGATCTACATCTCTCTCTGTGGTAAAAGATTTGTTTATAATCTATTGACTGAGTGTCGAGTTTGATGGCCAGGGCCAACTTTGTCATTGCTGGTCTCTGAAATTTATACCATTGCACAAGATGTACAGAAGCTCTAAAGGGGAAATTTCCTATGATAATTGTTTTTTTTCAGCTATAACAAAACACTAAATTCTGTGTGATTTCTTAATTTTGTTTTTACTTCTGTGTAGACGAGGTGCCCTTGAAGAGTAGTTCTTGTGAAAAAGTGTATTTTCAGTTAACAATAAGTTTGTAATGTCATCTTTATCCACTAGAGATATATTGATGTTTTTCATGGTTCTAAAGGAGTGTTTTGAATAGTGAATGCTACAATGTATAGGTAACCATTGTATGTGTAGTATAGCTCATGATGGCATAGTATTGGCCTCTGAAGGCTTTGGTAACCATTAAAATATATTGTGAACCTTGAAAAAGATAGGCTTGAAGATGGCTGGATAATTTGGAGTCTCCACATAAAACAACACGTTAGCTTATGTGAGAAAAAGCAGCTTGATTTGGTAAATAATACATAAATTATTTTTATTTTTTTTAGTGCTTGTACTGTTGCTTGTTTTAAATGTTTTAAATGTTGTGCTGGTCTGTTTCTTAGCACAGGGTCCACACTAATCTACAGGTAAGATAATAAACACATTTCAACTTCATATTCAATGTTAATATGTCAATAAAATAGTCTGTGTCTGGATTACTGTTTTCAATAGTATATATTGTAACAATCTATGTTTTTGTTGGAACTATCGCTAAGGTTAGTTAGCTAGCTAGCTATGGTGATCATGTAGGTGATATAGGTGAATTTGACTCACAATGTTTCATGTATTATTCCCTCCCTCCACATTCCCTCCCTCATGCCCTCCAAAGGACAAGTGGTAAACTAATCTGATAAAAATAAACACTTTACACATTTACACTTTACAAAAAGAAATAAGCAGGTAACTTAATTTATATTTGACTGGACATTGGCTCTGATAACCGTGATGTCATAAGATTGACCTGGGTCATGAGACCTCTAGAAAACCTCCTCTACAAAAGTCCTTGTATGTGTGAGCATGCATGGTGTTTCTCACGCCGGCCTGCACTGTAGCACTCACACAGACCTTATCTCTGACAGCTAGGCCCCTGGAGCTCTACCATATTGATGAATAAAATAGTACCTTTTCCCAATTAGATTTCCCAGTGTTGGCACGAAAATGTACTGGATGGAGAAGGGAGTTAAAAGTGGCCTGGATGTTTGACGGTCTGCAAAGACAGCATAAAAGTTCTTCTGGCTCTTAATGACGGGGCTGCAGATGATGATGATGTTGAAGACTGACACTTTGTCAGAGGCTTTTATGGGCGCGGGGTGAAAGTGCACAGCGATGGTTCTGCCATCACTTCTCACCTTATTGTCCTCAGTGAGTAATGTACAGAGGAAGAGGAGGAGATGTGGATGAAGAGGAAGGGGTGTGGGGGGAGCTGTCGTCTTAACAGCACGAGAGTTGAACTGCACTTAGGCCCCATTTGCTTTTAAGAATGTCTGACAGGACAGCAGCCACGTATGATCAACCCCCCCCCCCACCACCTTCAACATTCAGTTGTGACAGTTCACTGAGAGAAGAAGGCCTTAATGCACTGTCACCAGAGCACTGCACTCAGCTGCCTTGATTTACCTTCAACATCTGTCCCAGACAGGCAAGCTAGGACAGGAATAACACTCTAAACCAGTGCTGCTGGCGTTAACTAAAACATTTTCAATGACTTAAATTATAACATTGGAAATGTCTATAAATTTAATGACTAAAAAAACTGTACTCAGAAATCTATAATCAAAAGTCAGAGATTTTAAATATGAAATGTTTCAAATTTTAATTTGATACAGTTTTTCAAATTAAAATTATCCACATTAATTTTACAGGTGTTTCTTTTTATTTGAACACTAAATAGTATTTCTTTTTATTTGTCTAAGAAAAAAAATCTGGGTCAGGGTTTATTCTTCAGTAACACAACAGAGATTGTTATTTTTAAGAATGATTTTTTAGAGATCTTATGTCTTTTAATCTTTGAATGAGCATCATCTGAGCAATATATCTTTCCTATAGGCCTTATAAATAAATGTCCTTTGGCTTATAACAGTTGTAAACATGCTTTAACTGCAGCAACTCATGATACAACCTTGGGATTTAATGATTTTATGCATCTGAAGCTGATCTCAGAGAAAACGGACAGGAAGAGGAGCAGTTGAGAGGTTTGCCAGAGATGACATCACAGTTATCTGAAGGCTCCCCCTCTCTCCGCCATCATTTCAGGAGAGTGCACATGTCCGCTTTGCCACGTTATTCCAAGGTCTCAATTATGCTGTGTTCTCTATGATTTAAACAGCACTGTTTTCAGACCGGCTACACTGCTCACAACAAGCCTCTTAAAGTCCCTAATAAATGTGAAATTGCATGTGATGTGTTTTCCCCCTCTCTCCTCACTCTGTGTGCTTTGATCATGCAGTCCCATGACAGATCCATCAGCCCTCTCTTCATCTCCTGTAGGAATTGGCTGAGCTTAATTGGTGCTACCAGGAATATATCAAAGCAGGAAACCGGATGCTCTCCAAACAGCATCCACAAAGCAACCTCTAAATCTGTATCACCGAATGGCCACTTAGCAGCATTCTGCTTTTCAAGGCACACAAACATTTTTACAACGTTATAATGACAGGTGCACACGAAGACTATGACTTCACTACATCATGACAGAAATTCCCTTCTCTCTAATACTGGGGGTTGCTCTGATAGCCTGTTGTTCTAATCTTATTTAACAGTCTATGCCTAACACTCAATGCTGGGCCTCTCAGATTGGAGAGTTTCCAAACAATGCTAGGCTCACCCATGCTTGGAATTGGTTTTCAGTGGAACGTCTCCCTCCTCCCTTTGGGCACTTTACCAATTTGACCAAATTTGTTCCATCACTGGCTCTAAGTAGCAGACGTGTTTTTTGGGCTCCACACTGCAGACTGGCTCTTGCAATTTGCACGTTCTCTGAAGAACATCAACAGCTTTGTTAAGGACTGAAACTACCCTGGTGCAAAAAGACTGCTTCAGAACCAGTACTTCAGTCAGACCAGGTTTAATTCTCTCAGTTCCTCACGGTAAACCTAAATTAAGCTAAAAAATTCTTTACACTAAGCTCAAAATCCCTTGTCACTCAATTAGTCCATCCGTTTGTGAAGAAGCTGACTCATTCAAGGTTATGCATATGATTTCCTATATATATTTATATTCATATATACTCTCCATCTAATCATGTTTAAACTGGAACCTTCAGTATTATTTTAACAGTGACTTAAACCATTTACGTCTAATGTAATGTCTTTGTCCTGCCTTTCCACGATTAACTGTAATACAATGGACATGCTCTATTGCTCCTTATGCCACGTTATTAAAATCACAATGTGCCTTCCTCATTATCACCCACGGGTAGGACATTACATCTAAGTGAACTTTTGTTTTTTGCCGTCTAATGCAAGACAAATACTCCTTAACCAAGGCACCTGTCTACATGATGTATTACAGGAGTACAATGGGCTACTAAAAGTTGATATACTGTAATTGTGCATGATAATTAGAGTTATAAACCCACCTGTAAATGCCCCATTGGGATTGGGGATATTAGCTTGTTCACTGAAATGCACGCCCACTGCTTTTTTTAATTTTAGGGATGAGTGTTAGTGGAAATATCATTTAAGGGCCATGATTGCATTGGAGGTGTACATATAGATAAAGACCAGAATGCTTCATAAACCATTACTTTACAATTGGAAGATAAGTGCATGAATTAGGCTAACGCTAATGTAGGAGTGTGTAAACTCAGCAGTAAGTTTAACAGCACGGAGACTTGAGCTGTAGCCGAGAACAGCTTCAGGCAGCAAAAGCAATTAAGAAAACTTAAAATAATTTGAACTAATTCTTTTCTCGTTATCTGTGGAAAATAATGCATTATGTGTTGATTATGAGCAGGGAGGAAGTCCTTTATCTGCAGTGGGAATACCTTATGCTGAGACTGCTTCTTTCAGAAGGCTGCTTAAGGGCATCGCAAAGCTGGATTTCTATTTTGTCTCTCGTTTTTTCACTGGCTTCCATTTGCAAGCTTTGCTCTTTCTTCTCTGTTAGTTTGTCTCCCCCCACCGCCTCACATTCAGAGTTCAAATTCATTAAACACAGTGTCATCACGCGTTAGTCTTCACCTATCCGACGCAGCCATTTCCTCCCTCACATCGCTTTTAGAAACAATTTGCTTGTGAATAGCAAGGGCATAACCAAGTGGAATGACTCAGAGTGAAAGCACAGTGTTTCCTGGAGATGCGTGTTGGCGCACAGAGTTCCGTGCCTCTGTGTGACATATAAACTCTCTGTATCTCTCGAGCGGGTGGCGCGTTTGTGCGTGGGGGTGTCTGGTTGCAGGGATTGGCAGTAATCTTTGGTGGCTTGCTTATATACACACACCCCGTCTTCTTGTGAAGTTGTGAATGCTGGTGTCAATCCAGAAAATCCAATTGCCTTTGGTTGCTCGAACCGCATCAAGACCTTTCCACGAAGCCGGGCGGAAGGGCAAAAATCCTTTTCAAATGTCATACTTTGTTAATGTTTACCTTTAATAACTCAGATCTAAATATTTCTTTTTAATTTTGAGAGAATTGTTTGTTCATGCTTTGAGACATTTTGTTGATATTTCATTCAGCCGAGCGTACACAATAAAACAGGCCTCTTTGGTAGCCGTTTATTTATTCGATTTTTTGCCGAAGCCGCCGCCATCAACTAGGCCTCGTCTGAACCCGGCACCATAATCTCGCCTCAGTAACATCACTGCGAGGGCTCTGCTCAATTTCAGAGACACTAGTGAGCAGTCATGAGAGGATCCAAACCCCATTTAATGTCCTCTGATGGCTTTTGCCTGTTCGCTATCTCTCAGTGTATCAGAGTGAACTTAATAGGATAATGGAGTAATCCGGTTAGTTTACCTTCACTCTTAGACCATTTATTCAGCCTCTTTGATGCATTTGTTTCACAGAACACCAGTGGAGATGTTTAACCCGCAGATGCTAGACTGCGGAATGGTTGCGTAACGCATTCAATTTCGGCAGAGCAGCAGGCATGAGCGCAGTGTGTCACGAGCACCAGAGTTCGTGTAACCTAATGGAGTGCAAATAGAGTCATTATGCACAGTAATGGGAACCACTCTCTGCAATATAAGCCGAGCATGTTTTCACCACTTTTCTCAGTTTTTGCTTGGCCTTCCCTTCAATTCCCCCATTATGCAAAATGGAATTGTAAAAAAACAGGCCAACTAATCTTTTCGTCCCCCATATCTTTTATTCTCCTCTAGCAAATTCCACACATTTTTGTGTTGTTTGTCTGAGAAGGTAGACCCTGAATTTACAGCAACAGCATTCCACCTTGCTTCACGTGTTTTGGTGTAATTACTTTGAAATAATCAATGGACTAATGATGGCATAATTTAGAGCTCACATTAATCTGCTGTCTGGTGTTGTTAATCAGAGCAGAGCCCCGTCTGGATGCAGTGAATGTAACCAGAGAGAAAGTTAATCATTGAAGACCAGGTCACAGAACATGATAGAGGTGCGAGGCCACTGATTGATTCTAAATGTTAAGGTTCGGCTCATGGACATAAGTTTTATTGTGTTAAGAGAGTCATTTAAATTAAAGGTAAATTTGTTACATGGCTGTAATTGTTTTTGCGTTACACCACCAAAGTCTACCACTTAGGAACACTATATAGGCTGCAACTCTACGTGGCACACAAAAAAAGGAAAGGAGACTTGACTAAAATGTGATCATTTAGAAAGCATCTTTAGCATCTTGATGCATTACACTAATAAGTACAAAAATACATAGATACAAAGTATTGGACAAAACAATCAATTTGTTACTGCAATCGACTATTGTTTAACAATACTTTTCTATATTGAATCAAATATCTAATTAGAATTGACATTTCCCTCAGTTGTCTGATCTGACTGATCTTGTTGCAAAGCATGCTGGGATTGTCTGTTTCATGAGAGATACATGCACTGCTACCATAGAATAAAATGGGATATCCTAGAAGGCAACATGATTAAGATGTTTACTGCATGGTAATTCTATTTCAGTGAGTGTGTCTATGATGTTTTGCAACAGAGCAAATGTGTATGCCAGGTCCATTCATAATTACTGTCATTAACTTTAAGTCATAAGAGGCATGTGGTGTTTTCAAAATGTTTCAGAATAGTTCCTTTACAATAAACATCTGATAACAAAGAACTGTTAAATGAAGAAGGTTAAAGCCTTTTGTGTTCTTCAACTAAGGCTGTAAACAGATTCATAGCTATTATTGATTTTTATGTAATTCAATACATTTTAATTAAGAGAGTATGTGAAGACTGAATCTATTGTTTCTGGACACTGTCTCTGTTTGCTGTATTTGTAAGAGGTTGACTGAGGTAAACAAGCTGACACCTCAGAAAACCTCACTTCCTTTAAATTAGGCCAGGATCCCTGTAGGTTGGAATTTAATATAGGAAGGTCTTGTCCATAAAGGATTATTATTTAAGCCAAGCCTATGAGCTTTGCACTTTCAGTGGGACAAATGGGAAAATTGAGGTACACAGATTTTCAATAACCTGTGCAACAATCCTGCAGTGGCTCGTGGGAAGGAACATGTTGCGCATCCTTCCTTTACAGCAGACAGCCCAGGGAGATCGACTGTGCACATGTTTACAGGTACAAGTACCAGGAAAAGAAACAAGTGCCCAACCTCCCCCAAACCCCCAAACATATACACACAAACAACAAATAAATTCTGGCCCAGAAGCCCTTTACTGGAAACATCTTGAGAAAACAGACGCTTAACACAGGCAAACATTATTTTAAAAATGTCACACATTCAGGACAGCAGAAGATAACTGCATTGCACATGAGACCTGCACTAATGTCAGCTGAAGGGCATTGGAATAAACAGCCGCTTGTCTTTTTTGTGTTTAGGGAACCAGGGATTGGATGGGGTAACTGGGGAGAGAGATAGCCAGCGTCTTCCAGGCAGATGGTCTTCTCTGTCTTAGAGCTTCTGAGGACTTTCTCTGTCCTTACATCTCTCACTCACTTTTCTCTCAAATTCTCTTCTGTTTTGGACTCTCTTCATTGTGTACCAGAGCCTGGCCTTATGCACCCTTTTCTCATAGTTTGTATGAGGGCCAACATATTTTTACTTATTAATTTTCCATTTCAGCTCTGTTAGGAGACATAGTGGTAAGGGTTGCCATGGCTTTCATTAAGGCTGAAGTAAGATGAAATATGGATGCGTAGGGAGAGGATTAGAGTGATGGAATGGGTTGAATATTGCCTTGCTGGCGCCTGGGCAATATTGTCTTGGGGGTGTAAGACACTTAGGCCAATAGAAACCTGAGCCATTTTCAAAACACCATCACACTCATCAGCAGAGCAAAGGAGAAGTTTTCCTCATCCACAACTGATGAATATCATCTCTAGCACAGACAGACTTCAAAGCGTAGGAGAGGCTCCATAATAATGAAGCTATGATGCATACAGTCCAGAGGAAAGTCCTGACGTTACTGAAAGATTTGGAATGACTTTCAAACAACTTAAACAGATCTGTTCTGGCCATGACGCTCGGTACAGACAGACAGTGATGTGCTTTTAATGACATTTTGCTAATGAACGATGCAGCTAAGGGAGCAGTGTCATCAAATCATTGACATTTCTGTTATGTATCATTACCAACACCAGTATTGGAAACTAAGCACAGTCCTTGTGTGATATATCAAGGGGTTGATACATAACCCAATGCAAAATGCACTGTTAGGATTTTCTTGTGTATTTGTCAATATACCTACAGTGTGTTTAATAAATTGGATCACAAGAAAAACAAATATAAAAACACACCATAATCACATAAAATATTGTTTTTGACATTGAATTATATTTAATCTCTTGTGAAAGTACTCAAAATGTCTATGTCCCTTAGATATGATGTAGGGTTGAAATATTGTATATCTGTGATCTGTATATATATATATATATATATATATATACTCTTTGAAAGCCTTTCTGACTGGGGTTTAATTTGACAGACACAGAATAGCAACAGAAGAAAGCAGTTCAGTCAACACACAGCTACCAAAGTCATTTGAAGATGGAGATGCTTTAAGGACTCCTTGATATGAAGGTATATGTTCTGTGAGTTTTGCTGGTGCATAAGAATGTTCATTCTCATTCAAATGTATGTGAAACTTGGGAAAGTGTAACTGAGCAGAGCATTAGGAAGTTTTTTTCTCCTTTGGAGATTAGCCAGTATTTATCTATGCTAAATAAAACATTTTATTAACTAATTAATGCTTCAGTCTGGCCCTCTCTACAGAGAGATTCACTAAATCCTCAAATGCAGGTCTGAGTTTAACCACAAAACAGCCAGAACTCGAGCCAAAACCCAACAGAGTGTGTGAGATGGAATGCAAAAACTCTCCAGTGAAATCTAAGCGAGACATGTTAAGGCACGTTTGGTAGTGGTTTATGTGGAGAATAAGTGTATTTGTGACAGAAAGCAGTAATAATGGAAAGTCTGCACCTATTAATAGTAACTTCCTACCCCAGTAGGTCCAAATCATTTAACCAATATCAAACAATCACACACCCTGAGTTCACCTGATAGTTCTCCTATTTTCATGTTAAACCACAAGGGTGTAGGTTTGGTTTTAACATTGGGAGAGGCATTATACAATCAGACTAACTACACAGCTACCCCTACATGTGGAAATTCCATTCCTTTTTACAAATTCCAGGTTTTCCCTGCCAGTCTGTATGTAAGTGCGCTGTCAGTATATCTAGCATCTGAGAATGAGTATTGTGAAATATTTCTGGAATATTTCTGGAATTATATATGGAATTATACTATTTCAACAAACCCTGTCATACTATCTGATTCTAATGTCATAAGACAATGTGGAAATCATAAAGTTGTTACATCTGTAAGGGTTCAGGTGTACATTATTACATAAACTCAGTTTGGTGATGTTATTTTAAAAATAATTGTACAGTACGCATGTATTATTTTATAGTATAAAAATGCATTGTAACATGTTTAAACACATTAGCAAATGCCAGACAGCATCCCTAGACATTTTTATTTTACACAGTGTAATATGAAAATATTATTTTTATTTTAAATGTATTTTATTTTACAAATGGAAACATGACACTATAATGTACTTACATTACATTTAGTCACAGTTGCAAAAAAGTGTTGAGGATTATTCACAATTCTCAAAAGTTTTATAAGAAATTTATAGGAAATTATAACTCATTTGCACCCAGGTTTACACATACGTTAGGACCCCAGTCTTGTCTTTTCCTGCCAGTCTCTCGTCCTTCTCATCCAATGCGTGAGAGCAGAGGGAAGACAAACAGCCTACCTGAAGTCCCTCACTTCAAGCCATATGTCAGCGGCTCTCTGCAGCGGCCCATCAGCAGTGATGCATGGGCAAATACCTGTCACTAACTGCCTGCTGCCGTAATAGGCTGTTCAACAACCCTGCCGTAATTCATTAAAACATGTAAAGCAGACATTTGCACGAGAGAGCTGGCTTGCCCATCACTGCTCGAGATGTTCGCGGTGCAGCGCTGAAAGATGTATTGCACGAGCTGTCGTGATAAGGGTCTATCTGGCAGTGGGACAGTATGGAGGAGTCAGAGGTTGGCTCTATCGCAGTCCTGAAGAGGCAGAGGCCTCTGCGGCTACGTCTGCCTTCCGCCCGATGGTCCCACGATCTATAAATGAAGTCATCACTCAAGTTTGTCGCCCATAACTGTGCCGAGCCAGTGGAAGTCTGCGCGAGTCTGGGCGCCTGGTGGCTGACATTAATTACACAGAAAATTAAACAAAATCTATTGCTGTGATTGAGGTGTTTACCAAGAGCAAGCAGCCACAAGGATGACTCTCTATCTATCATTCCACAGATAAGAGGACATAAAATGAGAGGTGCTGTGTTGACATATTGAATTAACTCAGAAATTCTGTAGTTTCAATGCAACACGTGAACTGGCGTGGCGCTTTTTTACTGCATTCATCTAATATGCATGCAGCATGTTGGGGGCTATTACCTGAGTGTCAAATGAACAGTGTTAAATGTAATAAAGGAAGGAATCAGAATGTGCATGTGGCATAATGACAGCGGTTTCCTGAAAAGATTTTAAATTTGGAACATAAAGCACAGTGTTTTTATATCTGTTAATAAGTGTGAATCCAATAATTGAGCTTGTAATAATGACGGTTTTGACATCTGTCACTTTAAAACGTCTGTGAAAAAAATGAAGGGAAATGAACAGTGGATGCGTTCTCTCACATGAAGTAGTGTAATCCTCTTTAAGAGAACACTTTGCTTTGCAAACCCTTTCTTCTTTAATTGTAACAATGATAATTGCGGTTTTTGTTGGACGACTTTCAAGGACTTATCTCTCGTATTTTGTATTATTAACTTTCCCGCTTCCACTAAATCCGAAAGTTTTATGCTTTGTTACTTCTATTGTCATTGTTCGTTTTCAATTGCCTATACTTCCTTTTTGAAATATAAAGTCATTATGTTTCTTTTTTGTTCCTTGAAGCCTCTTTTCTATTATGGCTGAGCTGAAAAGTTCTTTTCACATTTGTTCTTTTCATTGCAACTTGCAAATCGCCAAGAAACACTGTGGCTCTATTTACAGAGAACTCATTTGGGTTTGTGAGTGTGAAACAGGCCTCCTTCCCCACCACAAGCCTCATTCTGTCCAAACATTCACCCAACAAAACTTCGGCTGTGAGCTTGCATGTGTTTCAGACCTAAAAAGGTCAAATGTGAAATTTGCCCCTTGGCCTTGTTATCAAAGTCAAACGGCTAGTTTAACAGATTCCTACGGGCCTGTTTTGAGGTAGAGCGCTTTGGCGTCCAAGTTTGCACATCCATCTATAGAGACAATGAGTGATTAGCGCACGGCAGTGAGCGCTTTTTGCTGGCTTCAAAGGGCTAGCCGTGTGGCCGGCTTCAGAGGCAGGGGTGGCTTTTAATCTGGGCACACCACCTGTGAGAAGCGTCAGAAGTTGCAGTTGGCGTGGCAGCAGTAGGACTTCATTATGTCTGAGCCAGGCTTGGCCTGAGTTATCCTGCCTGGCTGTACCTCTCAGGCAATACACACACACACACATGCACACACTCTGCCCGGGCCTTTCCCTTTTCACGCGGCGCTCGCAATTTGTCACTTTTCACATGAGATGAAGCCTTTTATGAAGCGAAATGAGTTTCCCGAGAAAGAAGTGCCACAAAAGCCCCATGATTAATTTGCTTGTTAGGCTATTGCAGCTGTCACCTGTGTAAGACATCTGGACAGCAGATTGACTAATGCCATAAGTGGGCCCGAAACATGGCTGCGCTCTCGCTCTCTCACAGTTAGCTTTCCCCGCAGTCAGTCTTTCAGCGGGCTTTTAAGGGGGACTACTTGCTGTCTAAAATGGGCCTTTTCTAAGGGGTAATTAATAAGCATTACTGGTGATTGACATGGTAATTAGTTGTATTAATGTGGCACTAAGAGGCTCTGTACAGGAAGGACTTCTATGGGCGTGAGGTGGGATGGTCTGACTCAAAGTGACCTCACTTAAGTTTAATTGCCTTTTCTCATAATAATCAGACTTTTACAGACATGACATCCACAAGCTAAACAACAAAGCAGAGCGTACAATTTGACTGCGCTTAAAATGAAGTGAAATCACTTGGAGCGACTTTGAGGCACTTATCTTTAATCTACTGCATTTGATCACTGCTGGTATGTTTAAAATTTTAGAAAGTATCTGATCAAATTTCAAATACTTCTCTACACTGTTGTTACACTTGTTTCCATTTTTAGGGCCTTTTAGATGAAGCAGGGGAAAAAAATTGCCAGACTGCATTAGATATGGGACAGTTATTAAGTATTCCCCCGTTCAAATGTTAATAGGTCGTAAATATTGGCTGTGGTTGTATTGTTATTGTAAGGCACCTTTAATGCGAAATTTTCCCAGTAACAGATGTTGCTCAGCATTAAGTGCGGAGAAAGTAAATCAATGGCTTTCCGGCACTGCTGACCTATGATTTCAGCAGAAGCATTTTCCACACAGACCAGGAAGCCCAGAGTCACAAGGACGAGATGCAATTTTGAACGAATCCCTCTCTTAATTTTTAATTATGGTGGAATTAGCTGGTTGTATCCGTTTATTTATGTTTGCTCTGTAATCAGGAAATTCATCTGAGAAAGCAGAGGCCCAGGGGCCAATGACTTCAAAAAATGCAACACAATATTCACCCATTCACATATCTCCCGTTTGATTAAAATGCTTTTGAAATATAGATAAACAAATCTGGCAGGTCCCATCATGTGCCTAGGGCCTTCTGTGACCAATTTCTGCTTTTGCTAAATATAAACAAAAACTGCAAATTCCAGCCAGAGAGAGAAAAAGGGGATTTACAAAATGGAAGTCCTCAATCCAACCTGCAAACAATTCGTACAGTAAAAGCTACAATAACAACGTCAAGGGATGTGGCTTTAGTCAGTGTTTAAAAACATGCAGCACAGTGCCCGTGTTCCTTTCCTGGAATCAATTTCCAGTTGAAAGACACATTTCGCAGTGATGGTGCAATTTGAGAAATGGAAATAACAGCTGAGAAGTTGTAATTCACCCTTTGCATTGATCAGAAGGCCCAGGCCTTTTTGTGGATGTGCTGATGGGTGTAAGCAGGTCACTAAATCAGCTACATAAACCTCAGACCTGCGGCGGTAGATGGAGAGTGTTGGCATTAGAGGGGGTGTTGATAACCTAATATAACCTAATATGAAACTCGTGGAAAATAACCCTGGAAAAAAGATCATGTACAACCAACTCCCTCTGTGTGCACCCAATATCATTACTATGAAACATCTATGAATCACACGCATGGAAATGATACAATATAATATAGTTTATTAATCCCCAGGGGGTGAGTTATCTCCTTACTTGATCTGTGTGGTGCATTACTGTTTTCTGTCATTTGCTATTGTAGAGCTGTAACTCACTTTCAAGTTGGATGACTTTTTATTATAGGCAAAGATCAACACGCACAGTTTGTTTGAGCTTCATGTGATCAATTTCCCATAGCGGCATTGGTCATGTGCTCAGAGATATTAGATGATACTAATCATATGTGTCTCAGTTTATCGGGAGAGGGAAGTTAATTCGTTGTAGCGTCAGGCTTTTGTCACATCAACATCTTTTTAAAGATCTGATCGGTTTACGTTTAGCATGTGGCACAGCTAACATCTACTGACTCACCGGTATCAACATTCAAAATATAAAGCATTGCCTCCTTTGAACTTCGGAATGTCCATGGAAAACCTTTCCATGTCGCTTTCCCCATTCTTTTTGTCTGTGATGCCTTTTTGGGCCTATTTCAATAATCCTCAACATGTATGTTTAATGGCAAGGGCCCCGACAGGAAATGATCAGCAAATGAAACGAAGCGGCAGGTTATTGCGTGCCACTGCGGTGTCAGCCTGGGCTTCACCGCCATTAATTTTATTGTAACTCATTTCACCGGCCGAACTATGCCGGGATTTAATGTTTCCATTCCCCCAGTCCTGTTCTGCATGACAAATTGTTTTAATAAACATATACTGGGTAATAATACAGTAATAATAAGCCTACCAGTCACCTTATATCACTGCAGTTAAATTCTCCTCCCCATAAGCCAACATTGGTTACAATGACAATTACATGGAGAGCCAATCCTTAGCGCGGGCAAGCACAATGGACAGATTTAATATAGTTTGTAAATATGATTAGTGTGCTGTCGCGTTATTGGAGTCGGGTATTTACATTTCTCGCAGGGTTATTCACTATATGGGATCAACAATGAACAGAGGGGCCTTTTTTTTCCCTTGTTATTTTTCCTCGTACCTTTTTTCTAAGGGCTTCCTCTGCTTTCCTCCACAACGTAATGAAAAACACTGTTGACCGTTAATATTCCACGGATCAATCACCATTTTTAATTTTGAGGATAAATGTGCAATTGTGCGACCCTCTAAACCTTTCTCCCACCTACACTGTGTGTGTGTGTGTGTGTGTGTGTGCGCGTGCAGTCATGTGCAAACTTGTTTGCAGGCGGATGCAGGCTGGTGTTAATGGAAAAGAGAAAGAATGTGTTCTTGTAATGGCTGCTGGTTATTTACAGGGGTAATTTCATGCTACATTTCAATTATTGCCTAGGTTTGTTTTTAGCTCCTCAAGCTGTTGCTCCTACCTGCAATTGAGCTGGCAGAGGAAATTTATAATCAGTGCACAGTTTGTTCTGAGAGTAGTGAGGACTTCTGATTGTTTGTTACAAGCTACATCCGTTTCCAACATTTGGATAATGAAATACTCAAGTGGGGATTGCTGAGGTCAATTAATGCTGAAGCAATGCATTTAACCCATTCTCTTATTACTGAATCAGCAAAGGGACCAATTTAGCTGCACACAGGACAGCACATTCATAGACCTGCACTAACTAACTGAGTGAGGTACGGCAGCGCATGCTCTCAGAGTTCAATATGTTGTGGGGAAGGCGACTCTTTGTCTAATTATTTGCAGCTTTTCAAACAGAGAATTTAAATGTTTCCCAGAGTCATATGAGATATGAATCTGTTTGCAGAAAATATTAACCCATCCCCACTCTTTCAAACATGTGAAGTAATAAAGTAGGCCATATTATAAAGCCTAGTCCACAATGCAGCCAAATAACTAACACAAATATTGATATGATGATCCGTAGATGTCAATAGAGGACAAAACACACTCATCTAGTCCAGAGTACGAGCCTGTCTGTTGATCTATTAGTTCTTCATCTGGAAGATGAGAAAATTAGATCCTGTTCTGTTTTTATGTTGACCTGTTTGTTCCACGTGGAATGAAAAGCATGTTGTGGCAATGTACACAGGTAATTAGAACACGGGCCCCACAATCTCATCAGCTTTCTATTGTTTTGGCAATGCGCTTTTTTTTCCCTTTTACACCCCATGGGAACTGAATAGTGTGTCAATGTTGTAACAGATTAATAGGATTATAATTGCAAGCAATGTTTTTTCTGTGAAACACAACAACGGTATACTTGTTAATTTTGACCTGCTAGTTAGACTAAAAGTGTTTTTGAGCTATGTAAATATATAGGTGAGTCATATCTCCTCTCTAGAGTTACACAACTTAACACCATTCTCTTAAAAAAGTAGTAGTAAACATTATTTCCTTCAGAAGTTACCACAGTTATTATTACTAAAACTGTGGTGGTATTATTACTTATATTTGTACACTATAAGAATATTTCAGTTAACCTAAAATGGTGCTTCTAAAAAGGTCTCCTCAAATCACATTATTAATTGAATAAATGAATCTTTTATTTGTAAGGGTTTCTGAAGTACACACAGATCTTTAAAGCTTCCTGTATTGTTTAAATGAGATATTCCAGTGTTAATTTAATACAGAAACTGTGGTTACCCTGATAAACTATTTTAAAGGTTTGCTTAGTCTTTTCATTATTAACTTCCTTAATTAAACATAATCTCATGGCCTTTTCAGCCACTAATTTTAAGCTCAGAATGGAAAATGTTGTATTTGATGTCTATATGGTTGTTAGTAAAGTGATGAGTCCAGAATGAGTGCAGATATCACACTAGTTCTGACAGGGGTTTGTCCAAACTCTCCTCTGTGAACTGCCTATCATCACTGAAACGCACTGCACTAATTGTCGAGCGAAGCCTGATCCCGGTTGGCCCATCGCACCCGGCCGCTCTGATGAAAGGAGCCCTCGCTTCCCTCTCACTTTGCCTTCAGCTCACAAGCAGTGGCCCCGTACACTTCGACAGGCCCCCACTAAACTGCCATCACATAAAAAGATCTGGCGCTTGCCCACAGAACTGACAGTTAAATGAAATATTTATTTTCAATATCTAAAAACATACATTCTCTTCTCAGCAGTAGTTGTGGAGAACACAGACTTCTGAAACACCTCACTGCCACTGGAGTCCTGGCCCTCCAGTGAGTCAATTAGGGAGCCTTAGAAATGTTGGCAGGTCTCCTTTCCTTTTAGTTTCAGCATAGGTCTAATTTTTCATCTTCCAATTCGTTTCATCTACTCTGCACTTACGATTAATTTCTTGTGGCTAATCAATCATAGGAGAAATGCATGTAGAACAGACAGGTTCAATGCTCGCCACAGCAGAAAGATAACTGGGGCAGAAAGGTCGAGACTGACATTTTTAGTCTTTATATTTCTCCAGTGCTTTCTTAATTTAAAAAAAAAATACACTGAGGGTAAATGCATTTCAGAGTTGCCTACAAACTTCAAAGGAACAACATGTTACCTAAATAGCCTCCCCTGTCATAAACCTGTTTCCTCACTTTGTTCTATGAGCCTGGTTTAATTCTTCACTGATTGAAATAATATTTGAGTTGGCATTGCCATTAAAATGCCTCTAGTGACTGTTGGCTGGCATTAGAAGGGCTATCTAAAGGATGCATGACCTTTTCAGATGAATTCATATTTCTGTAATTGTGTTTCATGCTTACTGCCCAGCATTGAGTTTATTTCATTGTGTTTTCACCCTAAATTCTGAGCAACAGAGATACTATTTATGAAACAAATTGATCTCTTCATTATTTTTCTCATACAGATAAAGGAACTCTCTCTTGAGAGTTGCACGTGGGAATATGTTTTTATATACTATAAAAATGCCAAAACAACACATTCATATAATGTTAAAAAAATCCACTCTCTGCAGTTACATAAGTTCTATAGAAAAGCCTGAGGCAGCAGGCAAAGCAAATGACAGGTGGTGTGGCTGTGATAATTATTCCACTGATGAAGAATGTAGTTATAATGTAGAATCAGTAGACTACACTGAATGGTAATTGACTGGATTAAGTTGGCTCTGCTCTCGTCTCATTTAATCTGTAAAGAATTCCACTCAGCATCTTGACATTCATGCAAAGAGCAGGCGGATGAAGGTGTGGAGGCTCAGACTCAGCGGATGTACAAAGACAATGAGAAATATTATGCGTCAGCTTTGTAAAGTGTACAAACCACCGTCATTGCCCACTCTCCATCCCTCCTTATTTCTTTCCCGTGCCTCCCACGATCTGTCCTGCTTCTTGTTATCTGTCCTCAATTCTCCATGTTTCTCTCTAACTCTTGTCTTCTTTACCCGCTCTATCTTTTCACCTCTTTTCCCTCCCACCCTGAGTGACTTAGTATCACTAATAGAAACTCACTCTGTCCCTCTTTGCTCCACTGTGTCATGCTACGTTCTGGGGAGTTGTTTCCCTCTTGTGCTCTTCAACCTTGGCAGAGTGTTTTCCTGTTAGTTTAATTCTCATTTCAACTAATTAATATTTTTGCATATAGCATCTGCAGCTCCCCTGGGACTTTCCTTAATTAATCATTTATAAATCTACACTGCCTGCTAGTTTATTGCGTTCTGCCTTTGGCACAGACCGGCTGTATTGGGAAACCACAAATGATTAGTTAAAGGAATG